>OVBA01003334.1:0-28575 GCA_900406435.1 Lepidium aucheri | reverse complement strand
TTGAAGACCACGTGAACTTATTATCGGTGAAGTTTACAACAACCCCTAACGCATTATCTCTTATTTTGTTCCACATTTCCTCACCAACAGCAAAACTAACTTCTTCTAACCACTCAGGCTTGCAATGATAATTAATATTTTTTTTGAATTTCGGCTCTGTACCAACGGTAAAAAGTCGTTTTGGAAATCCTAACTCATCACTCTTCTGTATTGTCATCCTATGAGAAAAAATAATAATTCAGGATCAATGTCACATCGTGTAGGCTGATCACATGACAAACAAAATGAATTATTATGAAAAAACAGGATCGATCGGTCTGATTGGAGACCGATCAATCCAACTTTGTTGATATAAATAAGCGACACAGAATAATCCAGACCGATCGCTCCAGTTCCAAACCGATCGGTCTGTATTATTCTGTGTCACTTATTTATTTCAACAATGTTGGATCGATCGGTCTCCAGTCAGACCGATCGATCCAGTTTTCGTGAAAATAAACCAATTTTAGAATTCACTAAAATTTAAACATGGTTTAACGCATAGGAAACTCTATACTAATCAATATTCAATGAAAACACAATTTCTATTTAGGAATCACTAAAATTCAATAAACAAAAACCTGATAATGCAGCAGATAACTCAGACACCTTGTATTGTGTAACCTAACAAAAACTTGAACAGAGAATAAGTTCTTCTTTTTGGGAAAATTGAAACAGGGAAACTAAAAGAAATTCAACGTGATTGGTTTTATAGGGAATCAAAAGTAGAACAGTAGGTTTTTGTTTCTGGAAAAATTGAAGACAAACTAGAAGGATTATAAGGAATGTTTGAAGTGAAGGATAAAATATGTATATTTGAAAAAGTAGGTTATCTAAGTAATTTGAAAAAAAGGTTATCTTAGTAATATATAAAATAAAGTAGGTTATATTAGTTAATTTTTTCTTTTTTAAATGTATAATATCTGTTAAAGATTGTAACCATCTTTTTAAATTGTAACCTCTGTATTGCATAGTTTCAGTTATGTGTGTAATGATAAGACTTCAAAGTTGTTTTGGCTATATTATGCAATTGTGTTACTAATCATTTTTACAGCAAACTGGTGAAGCCAATCAGTGTTTGATCTAGCTACTTCTGCTCCAACTGCAATAATGGCAACATAACCAGCTATTTCACTTGCAGTTTGAGAGAAATTCAAATAAGTCTGTTTCAAGCTAAAAGTAGATGGTGAAAACTGAAAACTTGATTCTCTTCATAGTGACTTTAAAAGAGAAAATCAGAAAATTGCAAGAACAATACATTTAGTTTTTCTTGCTTTGGTAATAGATATATTTTTTTTACTTTCTGCAAGAAAACCCTGATTCTGGAAATGGCTATATATAAATGTTAAATGTTTCTTCTTCTGCTTACACTAATGATTTAAAAATCTTACTTGTGATCTTGAAGGTATTCTCAGCATTGCACAAAAAAATTATGATGAATTTGAACAAGCATTCAACACTAAAGACGCGTACAGCAGCTTGACAGCCCTAGGTGAAAGGCTGGGACGACTTCAAAAGAAGCCGTGATGGTCCCATTGCAGGGAACCAGTGAAAAACTACTCACAAAAGTAACAAAACCACAATAAACCTTAGTATAAAAATGTATCTGAACATATAAGTCAAATCGTAGCAACCATTACTATTAACTATTGTATTAATAAAGAGACTGGGCTACTAAAAATACCAAATGAGAGGTATAGTGGATTACACTGAATGTGTTGTGTTTTGTTGAAGTATGAATGGATTGTGTGTTTCTTAAACGCCTACTTACTTTTTCCTTAAAACCAAAATTCTGAATTTGAATCAGATTAGAAGATTGATAATACAGACCGGAGTGATTAAGCCAACCAAAATGAAATTCGAAAGAATTTGTCATAGTGTTAGTCGGCTACGTCGAAGGAGATGATGTCATCTAATTTTGAAATATACAGTTGTGGTTTTTGATAGTTATCATGCATATCATTGTAAATAGCGTATAAGTATAACTATTATAGTTATTTGTATTGCAGTTTAGTATTTATAAATAATAAAATTTAAAAAATGGCAGAAAAATATAATTTTAATATTTGTCTCTCTATCCAATCCGAAAAGCTTTAAAAACGGACTAGTTGGTCTGTAAGAGGTTGTTCTTTTGTTCATCCAAGTGCTTCATCTGGAGTATGATGCGTTTGGATGATGCTTTTGGATGATGTTTATGGATGAAGTTATGTTTCTTTGTGCATTTGTATAAATTAATTGGATGTAGTTTGTAACCAAATGACTAAAAGAACATGCTTTGTTTTAAATTGTTTTTTTTATCTAAATTATATTTACAACTACATAAGTATCAAAACTCTTTTTAAAATAACTTATAAAATTGTATATAAATTATATAATTAAATTTTAGTAATAATTATTTGAAAAAATTTAATAAAAATTATTTTTAAATATTTTAATACATAGAAAATAATAAATACACATACATTTAATGCCTAAAATATAAAAATGTTTCAATAAGAGGAGAGAGAGTTAAAAGAGGGTACATAGTGAAAATGAGGGAGAGAGTGAAAATGAGGAGAGAGTGAAAATGAGGAGAGAGAGTAAATAGAGGCGAGAGTGAAAAAATGAGAGAGAGAGAAAATGATGAGAGAGAGAAAATGATGACAGAGAATGAACAAGAGGAGAGAGAGTAAAAAGAGAACAGAGAGTGAAAAAGAGGAGAGAGAGTAAAAAGAGAACAAATAGTGAAAAAGAGGAGAGAGTGTGAAAAAGTGGAGAGAGACTGAAAAAGTGGAGATAGATTAAAAAATGAGAGAAAGTAAAAAAGAAGAGAAAAAGTAAAAAAATGAGGAGAGGGAGTTAAAAGAGGAGACAGAGTAAAAAGAGGTGAGAGAATGAAAATAGGAGAGAGAGTAAAAAAGAGGAGAGAGAGTGAAAAGAGGTGAGAGAGTAAAAATGAGGAAAGAAAGTTAAAAGATGTGAGAGACTGAAAATAGGAGAGAGAGTAAAAATGAGAAGAGAGAGTAAAAATTAGGAGAGAGAGTAAGAAGGAGAAGAGAGAATAAAAAATGAGAGAGAGTAAAAAAGAGAAAAGATTAAAAAAGAGGAATAAAAGTAAAAACAAAAAGAGAGAGTAAAAATGAGGTAAGAGAGTAAAAATGGAGAGAGGTTAAAAAGGAAGAGAGAGAGTAAAAATGAGATGAGAGAGTACAAAGAGGGGAGAGAGTAAAAATTGTGTGAGAGTAAAAAAAAAGAGAGTGTAGAGTTTTTTGCCATCATCTTCCAAACTCATCTAAAATTTCTTAAAACTTTAGATGATTTTGCTAAATCCATCCAGATGCTCCATCTGGATAAGACATTTAAGTGTGTATAAAAGAACAACAGTTTGCATCTCCATCAAAATACTCCATTTTGATGAACAAAAGAACAACACTTAATTATCAAAAAATTGCTTATTTATAGATCATTTGTATCCTTTTTGGGTTTCAAATTAATAAAATATGTATGATTTTAAAAGAAATATAAATATCAATAAATAATAATTGTTATGTTTATATAATGTATGAGACAATTAATAATATCAATTAGCTGTTATAAATTGGTAGTTTAATTATTACTTCACATATTTATTGGAAAGTTCTAGAAAAACAAATGGTGATTATACAGAATAAAATATCAACAATAATAAAAATATCAAACCTGGAATCTTCGTTTGGTAATAGTGTTTGAGAAAATGAAATGCCCAAATAGTTTGAAAAAAGGGTAATTATGTATCATAAGAATGGTGATTTTAACACCACAAACAATATTTTTGTTTGAAAGATTTGACGGTGAGGTTTTTATACTTTGACAAAAAGTTTCTATGTTTATATCTATATATTACTATTTTAGTAATACGTGTCGTTTCCTCCTTCAAATTGCAAAGGAGGAAACAAATATTTGTATTCCAAGAAATACAAACTACATCGTCAGACCCAAAATCTATACAACTTCTATTTGTAAACAATTACTAAAATCCCATTTATTATTTTCTTTTTAAAAGAATTTGATTAGAAATATAACAAATACTATGGATAGGGTTACAAACTTTATTGTCATAACCACAAAAGAAAATATATATTCTTTTCGTCTAATTTGCCATTATTATAATTTTATACTGATATGCCACACAAAATATCACATCTACAATCTACAATTATCAATTCAAAAAATCAATTTATTCTATCTCAACAAAATTTTATATTGCCCACACTACCAGCGGATACCATCCTAGTTTTCCTTTATAATAGGAATAACAATATAGAGTGTGGTAAGCAGAAGTTGGTGATTTTATTCCTGTATGTATTTTAGTATATATATTTCCTATCTCGATGTTAAAAATTGTTGATATTTAAATATAATGATAATAATTCGAAACATACCTTTGGATCTAAACCATAAACTAATTTTAAAATTATACAGTCTCAATATTTTTTTGTGAATGTAAGAAAATAAGTTTATTCATGCACATATAACTTAAAATCTGATCCAAAATTGACCTAAATTAGAGAAACTGAACCCAAACCAAACTCAACAAAATACTCAAATGAGCCCTAAATTTATGTACCCAAAACACTAAATCTTAACATGAACCATAACCAAATCAAGAACCAAATGTGTACCCGATATTTTTATTAAAATTTTAGCTTTATAGAGTTTTTTTTATTACATTTTATTAATTTAATTTTTATATAAAATTATTCGAACCCGAACTTGATCTATCTCAACCACATCTGATCCCAAAAATAAAAAATCTGAATAATTCTTAAAACAAAACAACCAAATTTGACAAAATACCAAAATTGGTTCTAAACCTATGTGTCCGAAAAATTGAATCCAAACCTGAACCAAAATCGAATCAAGAATTGAATTTGTACATGATATATTTTTGTTATATTTTATATTTTTAGAGTTTTTTCTATTAAATATTTATTAATTTTGAATTTATATATATAAGAATTTATGATTGGAAAGCCATCGTAAATCTATTTTTTAGGGAATTATGAACTATTAGTTGATTTTATTTTATATTAAATCACACATCAACTAAATCTACGTATCATTTATTAAACTAAATAGTTCAGGGGTATATGATTGGGAGAACAAGAAAAATGAAGCAAAGCGAAAGAGTCAAATTTAGTTTGTGCAAGTATAAACCTTATGACTTTGGGGTTTTCAATTAGTATCAATAATAGAGAATCTATGGGAATTTAGAAATAAGAGCATCGAATATCGAGCACTGGTTCTGAGTTTAAGATTTTCAAACAAAAAAGAGAGACAGACTGGAAGCAATTTTAATAAATCAAGAGGAAGAAGAAACGAATTAATCAGATGGTTGACAAAATAATTGAACAATGATATGCATTCTTCTTCACGAACTTGAGAGTATTAAAAATGGAAAACAGTTCGTTGACACGTTCTTGCACCTTTCGTGATGTTTTGCACAAACATGATACCACGATTACTGCGGCTATATAAAGGGTCACAAGCAATGTAGAATGATATAACAACAAAGAAAAACAAAACCAACATTGAGGTGTTGCACAAGCAAACCAAATAAGTATGACATCTTCTCCCGGGATGGGGCATCCTTCCCATCTCGTTTATGCTCTTGGTTTTCTTCTCATGGCTTCAATGGTTGCTGCTTCTTATGAACCTTCCACACCGGTGTATGATTCTCCTGCACCAAAGGCTGACTACAAGTCTTCACCACTCTCGTATACAGTTCCCCACCTCCTCTTGTATACAGTTCTCCACCACCTCCAACATACGAAGCACCAGCTCCTAAAGTGGACTACAAGTCTCCAACTCCTCCTGTATACAGTTCCCCACCACCTCCAACATACGTGGCACAAGCTCCTAAAGTTGATTATAACTCTCACCCTCCTCCTGTATACAGTTCCCCACCACCTCCTGTATATAGTTCTCCACCTCCTCTTGTATACAGTTTTCCACCACACCAACATATGAGGCACCTTCTCCTAAGATAGATTACAAATCACCACCAACACTATAGGTCTACAGTTCTCCACCGCCTCCATATTATGCACCTTCTCCAAAGGTATCTTACAAATCTCCACCATCACCATATGTCTACAACTCCCCACCCCTACTATATTACGCACATTCTCCGAAGGTGAACTACAGATCTCCACCACCTTCATATGTCTATCGCTCCCCACCACCACCGTACTACTCTCCTTCTCCCAAAATTGACAACAAGTCTCCACCACCACCATACGTCTACAGTTCTCCACCACCACCGTACTATGCACTTTCTCCTAAGGTGTCTTACAAATCACCACCACCTTCATACATTTATAGCTCCCCACCACCACCATACTATGCACCTTCTCCTAAAGTGTCTTACAAATCTCCACCATCTCAATACATTTACAGCACCACACCACCACCATATTACTCACTTTCTCCTAAGGTAGAATACAAATCTCCACCACTTCCATATGTCTACAACTCTCCACCACCACCATACTATGGACCTTCTCCTAGAGTGTCTTACAAATCTCCACCACCTTCATACGTTTACAACTCTCAACCACCACCACATTATGCACCTTCTCCAAAGGTGTCTTACAAATCACAACCACCTCCATATGTTTATAGCTCTCCACCACCACCATACTGTGCACCTTCTACTAAGGTATCTTACAAATCACCATCACCTCCATACTTGTATAGCTCTCCACCATCACCATACTATGCACCTTCTCCTAAGGTGTCTTACAAATCTCTGCCACCTCCATACGTTTACAGCTCTCCACCACCACCATACTATTCACCTTCTCCTATAGTGCATTACAAATCTCCTCCACCTCCATATGTCTACAATTCTCCACCACCACCATATTATGCACCTTCTCCTAAGATAAACTACAAATCTCCACCACCACCATATCTTTACAGTTTTCCACCACCGCCTTACTACTCACCTTCTCCTAAGGTCGAATACAAATCCCCACCCCCTCCATATGTATATGGCTCTCCACCACCAACATATTACACACCTTCTCCTAAGGTCGTGTACAAATCTCCCCCCCTTCCATATGTCTACAGCTCTCCACCTCCACCATGCTACTCACCTTCTCCAAAGGTAGTGTACAAATCTCCACCACCTCCTTATGTCTACAGCTCTCCCCCACCACCAAACAATACACCTTCGCCCAAGGTGTCTTACAAATCTCCACCATACTATTCGCCTTCTCCCAAAGTGTCTTACAAATCTCCACCACCACCGTACATTTGCAGCTCCCCACCTCCACCTTACAACTCTCCTTCACCTAAGGTTGTATATAAGTCACCACCATACCCACATGTTTGTGTTTGTCCACCACCTCCACCATGCTACTATCATTCTCCAAAGGTTGAGTACAAATCTCCACCAGCACCATATGTATACAATTCTCCACCACCACCATACTACTCGCCATCTCCTAAGCACACATACAAATCTCCACCACCACCATATGTCTACAGTTCTTCACCACCACCATACTACACACCTACCCCAAAACACTCATACCAATCTCCATCACCACCATATGTCTACAGTTCTCTACCACCACCACCATACTACTATCCTTCTCCAAAGGTTGAGTACAAATCTCCACCATCTCCATACGTCTACAGTTCTCCACCACCACCACAATACTCTCTTTCTCCTAAGGTTGAGTACAAGTCTCCACCACCACCATATGTCTACAACGATCCACCACCACCATACTACGCTCCTTCTCTAAAGGTTGAGTACAAATCTCCACCACCACCATACGTCTACAGTTCTCCACCACTAGCATACTACGCACCTACTCAAAAAATCTCATACAAATCTCCACCTCCTCCATACGTATATAACTCCCCACCACCACCGTACTATTCTCCTTCTCCAAAGGTTGAGTACAAATATCCACCACCACCATATGTCTACAGCTCGCCACCTCCACCATACTACTCACCATCTCCTAAAGTGTCTTACAAATCTCCACCACCACCATACGTCTACAATTCTCCACCACCACCATATTACGTACCTGCTCCAAAGACCTCATACAAATCATTACCACCACCATATGTCTACAGCTCACCACCACCACCATATTACGCTCCTTCTCCAAAGGTTGACTACAAGTCATCCCCACCACCATATGTCTACAGCTCATCAGCACCCCCATACTATGCCCCTTCTCCAAAGGTTAATTACAAATCTCCACCACCACCTTATGTCTACAGCTCACCACCTCCACCATATTATGCTCCTTCTCCAAACGTTGAATACAAATCTCCTCCACCACCTTATGGCTACAGCTCTCCACCTCCCCCAACGTATTACGCTCCATCTCCAAAGGTTGAATATAAATCTCCTCCACCGCCATCGTACTCTCCTTCTCCAAAGACTGAGTACGAATCTCCTTCCCCATCATCGTATTATTAAATCGTTTTATGAAACTTTTAAATAAGAGACCAAGCCTCACTTATGTCCTATATATTATATTTCTTGTGAATTAGTCCGTTCTAATTTCTAAGGTTTTGACGAGCTCTTTGCTATTGAATTTGATTATTGTTTCATTTTTATTGCTTCGCATGGGTTGACTGCAATCCATATACGTAAGTTTGTTGGAATTCTGTATGTTGTATTCTTGACTTAATGGATATGGATCTATCAATTAAAAATAAAAACATATAAAATATGTTGGGCAAGGACCACACTTTTCTAAGTTTTGTACGCTGATATCAATTTGTATCGCTCTCGTAGTCTGAAATTTGTTCCTCCATGTGGATCTCGGCCAATATTCTCGGTTTTGGGGTCAATGCTCTTACGATTTCAGGTTTCCTATATCGAAAGCTTGTAAAATCTTGTTATTGTCTCTCTAGATAATTACGATGACTTTTGTGTGAGTTACTCACACTCGAACTGACGTCCATCATAACATGAGTATTTGACTAGCAAAGGTGATATTTAAAAATATAGATTGATAATAACTTAGAAAATCGTAAATTTCTCAAAGAAAATAAATAAATAAATTCTTCTGCAAAATGAGTTATATAATTTGGATTTTTTTTCCAGTGAATTATGCCTAATATTCAAACCCTAGTTGTTATATCTTTTGATTGTTGTTTACTATTATATCTCTTTACTATACACAAGTATAAATTTCACGTGTAATAGCGTCGAAAACATGTTGTTAACTCGTTTTGTTCATTGGATAATGAAAACACCATTAACAATTTCTCAATATTCATCGTGTATATTTTCATCCCGCCTTTTTATTCTTTCTATGACATATTGGTTTTTTTCTGGGGATAAATATGTAAATTATATTATCGAAATGATAGAGGATGAACATAGTGTTTATAATGTGGGCAGGACCTAAAAAAAATGAAAAAGGCCTGCATCCACAACGAAATTACAGAAACTAAGGATTAAGTAAATTAAGCAAATTTGAACTAGAATGAAAGCAGTCCTTTGCCTTTCCTCGAGTAATGATGAGCAAGCAAAGTGTCTTTAATTGAGCGATTGAGCGGTCCAAGTGGGAGAATAGTGAGTCCGGAGTGGAGATAGGCCCTTGATGGACTCTCGAGTTCCTCTCCCTCCAAAAGGTGTAGATAATGGCATGTGCTACCCATTTCTTCAACAAGGAGGGTGTGCCACAGGAATGCCCTATCAACCAGGATATTGGTGAACTCCAGGATGCAAACGTGGTAGCTGAAAGGCCTAACCTAGCTAGCCCACGAGACCCGAGGATAAAGGTGAAGTGACAATGAAGGAAGAGGTGATCTCGGGACTCCGGGGCAGCATTGCAGAGTAAACAGGTAGCAGACGTGGTGTTGTTCCAAGGTAATGCCTTGTCTTCACTGGAAAGCGGTTAAGGTTTGTGACCCAGAACAAGAAAGCATGCTTGGGAATGGCTTTAGGGAACCATACCACTCCTCTCCAATGTTTTTTCTCAGCTCTTGGTATGATATGATGCCAAGTTTGTTTGGTTGAGAAGTAGTTCCTTATCTTGTCCTCTCGACCCCACATGAATGAGTCCTCTCCTATGCTATCTTGCGGGATTGGAATCTGCTCGATAGCCTGCCTCACTACTGTCATGGACGGAATTCTAGATCTGGAAGTGGGTAATCTCCATTGTCCTCCACTTCCTACCTCTATACCTTGCTTTCCCTGGGTATTCCCAGAATTGTAGGGTTAGATTCTCCTAGAACATCAATGAGAGGGCCCAGGGAGCACCAACTATCAAACCAAAAGCTTGCTCTCCTGCCATTTCCCAGTACACAAGTTATAAGTTGCTTTGCAATAGGCCTCACCCCTAATAGGAACTTCCAAATCCAAGAAGAGGAAGGGAACGCCTTGGTTGTCCAAAAGTCCTGGTCTTTGAGCATGTGTTTACGCATCCAAGAAACTCAGAGAGAGCCTCCATTAGAGAATAAAAGCCATATGAGTTTTAAATTCAGCACTTGGTTCCATTGCATAAAGCTCCTTTAACCAAGGCCGCCCTCTCCTTTAGGTAAGCAGACTTCTTTCCATGCGACTTTGGCCTTAGCTTTGGTTTCAGTTTTCCCACCCCATAGGAACCTGTTACATAACCTCTCAATTTGGCGGAGACACCCTTTTGGAAGGGCAAATACTAATGCCCAGAAATTAACTCCACTATATATAACCGCAGAGATAAATTGTAACCTACCAGAGAAGGAAAGAAGTTTGGTAGCCCAAGCATTAAATTTGCCTTCAATCATATCAATAAGAGGATAGTAGTCCTTCTTTCTAAGTTTATGGTGCAGCAAAGGCAGACCCAAGTATCTAACTGGGAGAGTTCCTAGTTGGAAGCCAAGCTGCTGAAAAGGGGCTAGATCACTTCCCTCATATCCTGTGAGATAAAGCATAGATTTCTCTCTGTTCATAGCTAACCCAGATATCTGTTGGAATTTGTCCAGAATCAAAGCAATTTGCTCAAGCAAACTCAGTCTCCCATCAAAGAATATCATGAGGTCATCGGCAAATGCTAGGTGAGATATGCTTGGATCCCTACCCAGCGGATGATAACCTATGTTGCCTGCCTCAAAAGCTTTGTTCAACATGTCTGAGAGGATTTCCATGGCGATGACAAATAATGATGGAGAAATGGGATCCCCCTGTCTCAGACCCGTAGCTCCCTTGAAGAATCCACAAAGATTACCATTGACGTTTATGGATAAGGAAGTAGTCGTGAGGCATTGCTCCACTCAGTCTATGTAAGGAGTTGGGAAATCTGCAGTTTTAAGGCAAGTGAGCAAGAATTCCCAGTTAACATTGTCAAAGGCTTTCCTTAGATCAACCTTAAGGAGGCCTCGTTTTGAACAATTTCCCCTCCCTGAACCTTGAGCCATTTTGGTAGCTAATATGACGTTTTTTACCAGAAGCCTTCCCTTTACGAAAGCAGATTGCGAGGCAGATACTATGTCTGGGAGAAGAGGTTGGATTCTCCTTGCAAGGATCTTGGATATAGCCTTGTATAAAACATTGTAGCAAGAGATGGGTCTAAATTCACCTATCTTATCCGCACCTGGTCGTTTAGGAACTAGAGAAATAACTGTGGAGTTGATTTGCTTTAGTAGCCTACGAGATACAAAGAACTCCTTGATTACGTCAATGACATGGGCACTGATAACTTGCCACACAGCACAATAGAATTCACCTGTATAACCATCCAGACCAGGGGACTTCTTGTGAGGCACCGAGTGGAATTCACGCTTAATATCCTCATCTGAGACAGAGTTGGCAAGAACTAATTTTGTTGCAGGGGAGCAACGGTATAACATGGAGGTGTGTATAATCTCAAGATCGTCCTGAGACGAAAGAGAGGGAGCAGTACCCAGCAAGGTGTGATAATACTGGATGCAGTGTTCATGGATGTCAGTGATTTTGGTGAGTTTACTACTGTGATCATCAATGAGATAGCGGATGTTATTTGCCGCTCTTCTCACAGCCATACATCGGTGGAAGTAAGCTGAATTCACGTCCCCGCTCTGCACCCAACGTACTTGAGCCCTCTGGAACAAAATTTTTTCTTCTGCAAGGTCTAATGTCATCCACTTGGCATAGGCGTCCTTCTCTCTTGGTTCTATGTTATGAGAAGGATATGAAAGAGTTTTTTGTTGACAATCTTAGAGCCTTTCATATGCTTTCAGCACTCGTTGTTCTAGGTGTGAGAAATGGGTAGAATTCAGGCCTCGGAGAGGATTTTTCAACTGCTTCAGATTTTGCACCACACGAAATTGAGCAGACTTTGTGACTTTAGACTGATGCCAATGCTGCAAGACTGTGGGTAGAAATTCTGTGTGGTCGAATAGGTAGTGGGAGATGATGAACCTCTTCTTAGCTCGAATGATGGAGCCCAAGTGTGTGGTGACCTGACAATGGTCAGAGAAGCAAGGAGATCCCAAGTGTGCATAAGAAAGTGGAAATTCAGAAACCCAGTTGTCATTAACCATATCTGTCTATACGCTTTGGTATAGGGTTAGCATCCTGTTTGTTCTACCAAGTGAAGAATGAACCTTGGAAGGTAAGATCCTGTAGTTCAGAATATTGTGTACACTCTCTAAATTTCACCATACTACCCTGTATTCGGGTACCACCAGCTGAGTGGTCTTGGGGGTCTCTTGATTGGTTAAAGTCTCCCATAACAATCCAAGGAAGAGATTGAATGCTACAGTCTCTCGCCAGAGCAGATATCTTTTCCCAGAGCTCTCTTCTTTCCAATCTGTAGTTTGATGCATAAACAAAGGAAACCAAAACCTTCTTATTGTTTTCTGGAAGAACCACAACACAAGTGACCATCTAAGCTGACTTAGAGTAAACCCTCAGCCTAACTGAAGCCTGCCTAACAACCCAAATTCTCCCCAAACTCGCAAATTTATAATTTGCTGTAGAGTGCCAACCAGGAAATAACTCACTGCAGTACTTCTGAAACTTGCTTTCCTTAATTCTAGTTTCTACAATACTCCCAAAAAACGGCTTGGTCTGCCGTAGCCAATCCTTAAACTTACGTCATTTAATATATCTGTTACATCCTCTAACATTCCAACAAAAAAAGTCAGCAAACATGATTAGTGTTTGGTTTGGCGAGAGGGGCCATTAACAAGAAAATCACTCTCCTATCTTCTTTGTTTTTTGGTAAGTAAGTTGCGAACTTGTTCATTGTTCTCCGGGTTATCGTCTTCCTCTGAATGCATAGAATCTGTGGAAGAAGAATCCTCTTTAGTTTCCAAGTCAAAAGAGGATGAAGAAGGAGTTTTCATCTTGGCTCTCGATTTTCGCTTAGGTTTTTCCAAAGTGAGTTTTGTTTTGTGGTGCGGATCGACCATAAGGTCAATAGTCTTCTTCTTTGCAGAAGGAGCATGTGTTCTAATCATTCCAGTTTGAGGATTAGGTTCTAAAGTTTCCTTTCCTCCACCTGAGTGATGGTTAGACTCACTGCTGTCTGAGTTGCCAGGACTCGAGGGCTTGAGCTGCTTCCCCCTCATTTTGCAAGATGGTTTCATGTTCGAGTTTTTAGAGTCCTTGCTTTTGGTCAATCTTGGTTTTGGAGGCTGTTGTAGCCTACGACACTAATCAGTTGGGTGGATTTTGGAGTGGCAGTGGGAGCAACTAATAAGTGCAACGAGACATCTTTTTAGTGAATGCCCAAGCTCATTACAGAAGGAGCATTTTGGAGGAAGCCAAGGGCTGGATACTTCTATCTTGCAAGTAACACTTGTCTCTAGTTCCACATAAACAGCTTCAGATAGTGGTTCCAGAATGTTGACCATTGTGAGAACCTTTGCCACTTCAACATCCAACAGCTTTGCAGTAGAAGGGTGAAGATAAAGAGGCTCCCCTAATAATCCACCAACATGTTCCAACGTGTCTTTGGTAAAGAAGTGGGCTGGTATACCACGAAATTCAAGCCATACCGGAGCCTCTTTGAGTTCAGGCATCACCGGTGACAGTACTGGTTCCCAGTCAGCTACAAACATGGTTTGTCCATCGATTTGTCAAACTTTTTGAGCAAGCACCCTCTTCCTTGTGACTTGACAAGGGATGCGAATTAAGACTGATTTTGGCCCTTGTTTTGATATCGTGATATCACGCTTGTGTCTGCTCCATATACCGTTGAGGAGCGGGAGTTTCTTCCTTACCAGAAGTGGAGGTATGAGCAAGGTTCTCAGCCAAGCTTGAAATCTGGGGTTTCAATAGAGCTGGGGCGACGGGTAGGGGCTCATTAACAATATTGACCGAGATGCTATCTTGTCCGACCAGAAGGGATTTAGGACATGCCTCGCCGGTGGCTTGCTGAGCTAGGGAGGTTAAGGGTGGCTCAGATAAAACTGATTGAGGGTTCGAAGTCGCGGAGGAGGTTGGAGAATTTGGGGATCGACTCTCACTCGCAGAGACAGCTTTCTTCTTCTTTGGGGATTTTTTCTTCTTTTCCTTCATAGGAGCAGATCGACACCGCACAGAGGAGGCGGTGGCTGGAGATAGCCAGAGGAAGGAGGGGGCTTTCCGATTCTTCTTTTTTTTTCTCTCTCTCTTTTTTTTTCTCTGACATATTGGTTTTTACATCGATATTAAATAGTATTATATATCAGATAGAATTCTACTAAAATCTATTTACGATTCTAGTTTATAGCTTTACCATGTTAAATAAAGACATAATTTTATGAAAATATCATACGTATCTATTTTCGAAGTAGATTAAATAAAATAATGAACTTTTTTTTCTTTGGGAAAAGGATATTAAGATAAAGATATGTAAATCTAGGCACATTCTATTGTATTTGAATTTTTAGGTTATTTTATATATGTAACTTTCAATACAGTGACGATACGATATAATTTGATGCCTAAAGCAAATTGATAAATTGATGGTCACACAAATTAAGCTCAAGATTCTATGATAAGGTTTTTACCAACGTTTGTCCATACAAGCAATATACTTAAACACTTGAACAAAGAAATATATTGCAGAGAAAAGAACCATTTTTTATGTATATATACAAATAAAGTTTGGAATTCTAGTTAATTAACAAATAAAATAACAGATACAAAAAAATAAAGCAACTAATAGTAACAAATATTATTAGTAAACTATATATTGTGAGCACAACTTTTTGAGATGTTAACATCTTAATCAAACACTCCCTAATTTGATTTTTTCCTTTAACTTTATAAGTTTAATTTTGTTTGATGACAAACTAACTGTGGAAGGGGAAGGTGTAGAGAAACTGAAAAATATTGATGAAATTAATGGTGGTGACAACAAGAGGAAGATTAATGGTGAATTAATTTAAGCAAAAATAAAATAAGTAAGTTTAGATTTTAAAAAGTTTAATTAATAAAAGTAATAGTAACCCGGACTCACAATTGCTAAAGATAATCATATTTCCACTGGTGCTACCTTATCTCCGGATGTTCTATGGCATAATAGACTTGGACATCCGTCTTCTCAAGTTTTGAATTCGTCACATATATTCAATAAATCTGCTGTTAATATTGAGAGTCAAGGTTCTTGTGAGATTTGTTTTTTGGTCAAACAAACACGTAATTTTAATAAAAGTTCTAATAAAGCTTCAACATCTTTTGAGCTAATATCGTACACAATTTACGTGTGTTGCAGCTTATTTTTTGATTATTGCTGATGACTACACAAGAGCTGTTTCGTTATTTCTAATGCTGGAAAAATCGAAGGTTGCACAAATCTTAAAGATTTTTTTCTCTATGGCCACACGAGAGTATGCCAAATCTGTCAAGTCTTTATGCACGGAGAATGGTCGGAGTTTTTAGTCTTGAAATCGTTTCTCAGATAACAAGGGATTCTACATTAGACATCTTGTGTTGATACTCCACAACAAAATGGACAGGTGGAGCAAAAACACAGGCATATTCTTATTGTTGCTCGCTCTTGTTTGTTTCAAGCCGGTTTACGAGTTAAATTTTGGGGCGAGAGTGTACTTACGGCGGCTTACTTGATCAATTGTACACCTACTCCTTTGATTCATGGAAAGACATCTTATGAACTCTTATACGGTGCACCTCCTACTTATGATAGTTTGCGTGTCTTTGGTTGTTTGGCTTATGCTCATCCGTGAGCCACAAACAAGGATAAGTTTGGAGAACGCAGCAAGAAGTGTATATTTCTTAAATATCCTTATGGCAAAAAGGCGTGGAAGTTATATGATTTTGAACGTGATGAGATCTTTCATAGTCGTGATGTTGTGTTTCAAGAAGATATCTTTCCCGGGTTAACTAAGGAACATGTCAAGGAGTGTGGTTCTTACCAAGATTCTGTAGTTTATGATTGGACTCCTATTGGTCCGCCAACGCTTTCTACTCCTATTTCTACTACTGATTATGATGCTACTGTATCTTTGGCTTTACGGCCAGATTCTCCTACACAACTTGCAACACCGTCACCTACTCAGGATTATACAATCGATCTTTCTCTTCCTCCGCCTGTAGAACCACCATCTCATAGTTTAGTAGAAGTTCTAGGGCGTGGTCATTGAACGAGAAAGACCTCGGTATTGCTCAAGAATTTTGTCACAAATTTGGCCAAACTAAATACACACTCCACTCTCGCTCTTTCAACAGCGATCATGGGTTCATGTACGGTCTCAGGTAAAACACTGTATCCTATTAGCAATTATGTTCTAATGATGCTTATTCTACAAGTCATAAAGCTTTCTTAGCAGCTATTACTTCTTCACATAAGCTTGCAAACTATAAAGAGGCATGTTTAGATGAGGTTTGACAAGATTCTATGTCTGATGAACATTCAGCCTTGCAACAGAACAAGATTTGGATTGATACTACTTTACCTCCAGGATAGAAGGCTATTGGTTCTAAGTGGGTTTATAAATTCAAGTATCATGCTGATGTGACTATCTCTCGACACAAGTCAAGGCTAGTTGCTCTCAGCCATTCCCATTGAGCCTCATCATAAATTATGTACAGTCTGATACTTGAAGGGAACGCCTGGACACGATATACATCTTTTGTCAGATTCTAATCTTAATCTCACGGCTTATTGTGATTTAGATTGGAGGGCTTGTTCTTACACGGCGTTCACTAAGTGCATATGTTGTGCTTCTAGGTAACTCTCTGGTTTCATGGAAAACGAAGAAGCAAGATATTGTTTCTTTATTTACTGCTGAAGCTGAATATCGTTCTATGCCCTATGCCTTGCATGATCTAAAATGTCTCAAGGAACTTCTTTCTTTGTTTGGCATCGATCATGATGCTCCCATGACTCCGTACTATGACAGCAAATCGGCTATACACATTGCCGCCAATCTGGTCATTTATGAATGTACGAAAGACATTGAACGGGATTGTCATTTTGTTCGAGATGTTGTCACCTCCAAGCTTATTTTTACAGAGCACTTATCGACACATGATCAACCAGCTTATCTTCTTACAAAAGCCTTGCATACGCCTTAATTTCTCTATCTATTATCAAAATTAGAAGTTTAAGATATCTCACCGCAAACTTGAGGAGGGTATGAGGATACATATATGTAAATCTTTATACTAATTAGACATATTCTATTGTCTTTGGGTCTTTAGGTCATTCTACATATATAACTCTCTATATATACTTCTACCTATAATTATCAATACAATTTCCTTTTTTTCCAAAATCCTACAAAGGCCATTAAAATCTTGAACTACTGCAACTAAACTGATTAATTCCTCAACTTTATTAATTCTTCAAAAAGTCCACGTTTATTATTAAACATTTATCGATAAGTGAAACTAAAATTGTTTTTCTTATTTTTTCTCTATTTTTTCTCTAATACCCGACAAAATCTATCGAGAGGAATCCAGCGACGTCAAATTGCTGGGGCGAGGGGAACCGAGAAAGGTACGATTCCTCTTTTGCGGCTGCATGTAAGTGTTTTTTTGAGGAGAACTTGAATTTTTTTTACGAGCTAAGTAATTAAAATAACTGGAGCAGAATATATATAAAAATAGAAATTGATTAGTTTTAGGAAATGTAGAATTTGTAAGGATTGGAAAAGATTGCTTTTTTTATTCACATATCGGGGAATACATATAGGGTTACATGTTAATCTAATCACTTATAATAGGAGAATAAAAAATAAGATACTAATATGTTATATTTCTATATCCGAATACCCCTTCAAATTGGCGGTGAAATATCTTGAATCTCCAAATTGGACAATAGATAAGTAAAAACTAGACCAGGTAGAACTTTAGTGAGTAAGTCTCCCGGCTCTTCCTTGGTAGTAATGTACTCAATACTGATAAGTTTGGAGATGACTGAATGACAGTCACGATCGATATGCTTTGTCCGTTTATGGAAGACAGGATTAGCAGCAATGTGTAGGGCTGATTTGCTGTCACAGTAAAGCTTCATCAGCATATCATGAAGTACTCCAAACATATTTGCTTCCTATGGCCTTTTAACGAGGAGGGAGTGTAGTATAACCCATGTTTTATTCAACAATAAAGAAGAATGTTCATCCCGCATAGAGTCACACCAAATATCATCAAGACTCGCTTCTTTGTAACTGTTTGGCTCTCGTGCATAAGTAATGGTAGCAAGGAAAGACTTATGACTTGCTGAAAAACATGGTTACATACATAATTAGAGATATGATATGTGATATTACATCGAGCCACTGGAGAAGAACTCGAGTCAGAGAGGATCAGATCAAGAGAAGAGTATATAACTTTAGAAGAGAATTTGTAACATAATTCTTAAGCAGAACCGAGGGTTGTCGTTGGCGATGACAACGACCATGCAACTTTGGCAAACCAGGAGAAGGGACTTCCATTGGTTCAACAACTTCTGGTTCGGGTGCAATAAGTGATGGAGTTGTAGGTGATGATGGATTCGAGTGTGGAGGCATCGGAGAATCAACAGATTTGACACGTCCAACTGTGGTAAAACCTGAGGAGATAGACTAGGAAAAATTGGTGGAAGCCAATCATCAACTGTTGTATCCATCAAGATGAGAGAAGAAGAAGTATTGTTATCAAGCGTAGAACCCGTGAAATCATTCTACAAAAACACTACATCTCAGCTGTAGAAAATCTCTGCACTTTCAATATCATAATGTTTCCAAGCTTTCTTCCCGAAAGGATAACCAATAAAAAGGTATTTGCGACTACGATCTTTAAACTTGTCCTTATCTCGGCTCGACGATCAACATAACTTAAGCAACCAAAGACCTGAAGTGAATCATACAAAGGAGGCAAACCATGAAGTAACTCTTAAGGTTTTTCCCATCAAGTAGTAGAATTGGAGTACGATTTATGATATATGCTGCTGTAAGTATACTCTCACCCCAAAATCGAGTTGGTAAGTTACTGTGAAAAAGACACGATCTAGCAACATTGAGGATATGTTTATGCTTGCGCTCCACACATCCATTTTGTTGTGGAGTGTCTACACAAGAAGTTTGATGAAGAATACCCTCTTGACTGAAGAACAACTAGAAGGCCATGAACTCTATACCATTGTCACTGCAAACAACGTTGACATGTTGGTTAAATTGGCGTTTGCTCAATGAAGAGAAACTCTTTAGAATCGACGAAACTCTGATTTTTCTAGAATTATAAATTCCATACAGCACGTGAAAATTCATCAACAACTCTGAGAAAGTACAAAGCACCCCAAGTATATTTGGTCCAATAAGGGCCCCAAACATAAAAATGAATCAAACTATGGTTCAATAGTTTTATTAGAACTTTCATTAAAAATATTGCGAGTCTGTTTGGCTCGAAAACAAATTTTACAAGAATTTGAATGACCCTTATCAACGTTCTTCTTATAGTAGAAAGGTAAAGAACTAATAACTTTAGAAGAAGCATGACCAAGGCAACGATGCCATAGAGTAGCAGAAGGATGTTTTGCCGTAGTTGTGTTTGAAATGCGAGCAACAGTGATGCGTGTATAGTAATAAACTCTCTCTCTTTCTTCACCATTCCAATCAGGGTTTTCGTAAAACGGTCCTATAAGACACATACCGTATTAGTAAAAACGTCTATAAAACCGGTTTGCTTTAGAAGTTTGGAAACTGAGATCAAGGTGACACTGAAGTTAGGAACATAAAGAACATCATCAAGAGCATGTTTAGCATTGAGCGCTAATATGCCAACATGAGTGGCATGAGATCTATGGCCATTCGAGAATGTAACAGGAGATGTACCAATGGATTGAGTATTCTCCAAGATATCTTTTATGTCTATCATATGATGGAAAGAACCAGTATCAAGAATAACATCAGTGAATTTAGGGTTACCAGACACACGATCGGTTGTAACATTGGTTTGTTGATTTTTGAGGAGAGCAATCAGAGCACCCACTTGGTTACAAGATGGAAGAGACGTCGAGGTGGTAGTAGTGACATTGTTGGCAGTTGAGCGACCATGACCATGACCACCAGAACCGTTGGAGCGACCAGCACGTCTTTTGTTGTTGCCTCTAGGAGATGGCTCTTGTTGCTATTGTTCAAGATACCAGTCAAGAAACCCATTAAGAAGGAAGCACTCTTATGCATTGTGACCATGATCGTTGCAATGAGTACAAAATCTCTCACAGTTGCAGGGTGTGGAAGCAGGGGCGGCGAGAGGAAGAGGAGCCTTAGAGACGTATGTTTGAACGAAAAAACCAACAGCCTCACGAGCAATTTCCTTGTTTTGCATGGTAAGCTAAGATTGTTCATCACGTATTACTTGAGAGTAAATAGATTTGAAGTCAGGTAGTTGATCCTGATTAATGAATTCTGAACGGATAGCACCAAACCGAGCATCATCTAAGCCAAACAGAAATTTATGAGATCGGACTTCTTCTGGTTCACGTTCCAGAGCTTCGGCGGCAGCACATATACACGGACTAGTAGTCATGAGGTTTTGGAGCTCTACCCATAGCTTGGAGAGATGCCCAAAATACTCAACTACGGATTGACAAAGTTTCATAGACTCCCATAACTTTTAAGCATCAGAAAGATGAGGAAACGTGGAGTGGATGACAAGATCAATTGAGGTGCGTATCCAGCCAACAATCACATAATTTGTGGTAGTCCAGCAAGAAAGATCAGATTCGGTAAGTTTTAAGGATAGAACAATGGATGAAGCCTAACTTTTGTTTGGCTTGGAGAGAATTAGAAAGTTCTGTAGCCCATTCAGTATAGTTATTTCCTTTAAAGAGAACAGAGGTGATGAGAGCACCAGGATTATCAGACGAGTACATGGTATAAAGAAAAGGTGTTTGTGGAGGAGGAAGAGGTGAAGGAGAGATGTTTGTCACCTCCGTAGAAGAAGAATAAATTTCCGCCATGGAACGAAGAAGAAATTGAGTTTAGGAGTGGAAACGTGAGAAGAAATAGGTTTTAGAGAAGAACAAGAAAAAAAGTTTAGGGTTTTGCTTTGATATCATGTAAAGATTAGAAAAGATTGCTCTTTCATTCACATATCGAAGAATATATATAGGGTCACCAATAATTGGAGTATAAAGAATCTAAGTATCTTTACATAACTATACAAATATGTTATTTCTATATCCCAATAGAATTGATGAGTTCTGGGCTTGCAGATGACAATATGACACGTTCTTGAAATGCGATTTTTTTTTTTTGTCTCAGACCTTACATTCTACTTTCATCATTTTTAGTCAAAGGATGATGTGCAAAAGGTATTGAAAGCTTTGACCGGGAAGGTGATATCTAGTCCTTCTCTATCCTGATAATGTAGTATTAAATCTTGGTTTTATATATGGATTGAATCAGAAAAAAACTAAACGTTTTAGTATAATCCTAATCGAGTCAGGTAGATTGAGCAAAATACAACTTTGGTGTTTGAGCTCGTTTAGAAATTATGCTGTGCTTTACATTAATGCTTTGTTTTCAGATTGTTGAGCTGCAATTAAAGAAAAAGTACATCCACATATATAAACAGTATTGATGAACACAAATAAATACACACATTCATTACAAAAGGACTTAAGTAAACTTTTCACCAGGATCATTCTAGAGTTTCACTGTTACAAGTTGTCGTCGACAAAATGAATAGATTTCCCGAGTTAAGGTGAAGAAACCAAGTGATAGGAACTTACAGTGTACAAACCTGATTGTTCATGGAAGCTAAGGCACTTGGCGCTGCGTCTTCTGAGTTAAATATCACAAAACTGTGACCTTTTGATTTGCCGCTCACATCCATCAAAGCAAAAACACAGAAANAAAAAATTTTTTTTTTTTTTTTTTTTTTTTTTTTTTTTTTTAAAGAGGAACTTTGCATTAATACTAATAATTTATACAAAATTGTCAAAAATGCCATACTCGAAGCCTAAATTATGAGAAATGCCCCAGTTAATGAGTGGGCCGTAACTGGGAACTGCTCACTTAGTTATTCTTTATTTCGGACGACTTTGCCTTTGGTTACATGATCTTCCTCGCGTGAGCTGGCGAAGATGAGCGAAACACAAAGTGACACATTGCCCATTCTTTAACTCCTTCTGGAATCAAAACTATTTATGAATGAAATCAGACAAATTCTTATATGACTCTCTTCTTATATCCGGGGCTCCACAAAACTCGCTAATAGATAGAAATTTTATTATACATTTAAGAACAAAATTAATAGATTTTGTGCTCTTTCAAGATATGATATTAATTTAGTGCTCTTTCAAGATATGATTTCTTCGCAAGTCTCCATGTTTTGAAATCTCCGTAAAAGTTTTATCGTCATTATTCTTCAGAAGGTTGGTGAGCAAGGATTTGAAAAGCTTGGACAACTGATAGGATCATGCAAATTACTTAGTTGATTGGGAAAGACAAAATCAGTGCTAGAAGGGGCGAATATGAAGACTGTTTCCGAATTGCCAAGCCTCATCAACTATGGATCACCATACCGAGTGTTATTTTACATGTGTTTTAAAACGAGTAATAGTAGAGTACAATACATGGAGAGATTGTGATTGGTTGCAAAACATTGTTTCATTGAAGATGCATGTGATATTCGAAAATGGTGCCAAGAAAAGACACCCAAACAAGCATTTGTTCTTGTAATGTGCCGAATATCCTGTGGAGATTTCCAAGAAGGATAGAAGACATTGGAGGATTCAGTTCAATAATTAGAATCTATAATCGTAGTTGAAGATGTTGTTGATACAATTTTCCACACCATGAAGGATATATGTATTACTAGAGTGCGGTCATATCTTGCAATATGGCAATTCCATAGTGGCCCAAAGTGTGGTTGGGTTGGTGCGGAGTGTTCCATTGAAAATAAGTGTAAGGATTGATTCATATGGTGGAGGGTGTACGAGTTCATAACAATCTTTTATAATGGGTCACTGGGAGACATGAAAGTCTTTTAAAATTTGACGTCCCCTTTAGTTGTAATCAACAGACATTTTTGAGAGCACGTTTGTCCCACTTGTTAATTTACTAGTTTTTGCATTAGTTAAATGATACAACGAAATATTACGAATTTTCAATTTCTAGCATTTACAAATTCCCGAATATATAATTACATCCCCAACAGACATGAACTCGGGCCCATCCCCAAAAGATATAGATACATAGGTATAGGCCGATCAATAACGATTACACCTAAACTTTGTCCTGCCGAGTAATGGAAGCAACTACATTAGATTGGGTTCTTGCAAGTAATGTGGTTGTGCCCTGTTGATTTGTATGAGCTGCATTTGTGTGTTGAATGCTGTCATTAAACCAAAAATTATTGGGATGATTAGGACATGCCAATGGAGGTGGGCATACTGAAAATGCAAGGGAAACTTACTTGAAGTTCACCACGTCATGGGATTCGTACTTTCCTTGGTGTTCCTGCACGTCTTTTTGTCTTTGATGGCTGAACATTAATGTCCTTCACAGAAAATGGTAATTCACGGTCTTCTGCGTTTGGAAATAGATATATTACGGTGTCATACAATTGTTTCCAATTCTCAAGCGAGTAAAATGTGCCTACCAAAGATTGAACTTGAACACCACAAATACCTGCAACTGCCAAAGCATGAGAGCAAGGGAAATGTAGGACATCAAAAACCTTGTAAGGGCATGTCTTCTTTTCAATATCCACTCGAAAAATACAGCCTGCGCTGTCATTTACTTGATATAGCGACGAAGAGGAAGACAAAACTGCACATTCAGTTTCTTCCCTCAAATAAGCAATAAGACGCTTTTCAATCGTAGAGCAGCATTGTGATGTTAATTTTGATGCCTGATCGCGTCTCAGGGAAAACCACGGCATCATCATAGTCCTAATGAACTCAACCATAGTGATGATCAAAAAGACAATGCCTTCCCCATAGAACCATTCAGAGACTATGCAATACTACTGCTCATGATATCGAAACACATCCAAGGGAAATGTGATAAAGCTCAGTGAGATATCCCAATGTCTTTAAGATATTTGATGCAGCTGGGCTACATCACTTGATATCTTCAAAATAAAATTTAAATTTCCCAATCGTGAATGCTCGGGCTGACTTAGAAACGAGGGCAGCTAGTCCAGCATATTTGAAGTGGTTATTAACATTCCTAACCAAATGAACAACACATGCACCATGGAGAGCAACGGAATAAACTAGTTTCAATGAAGATGAAATCGCAGTGTGCGTGTCTGATATAAAAACAAGATCCTGTTCATCGGAGACAAATTGTTTCAGCTGCGAAAAGAACCAGACCATCCTTTTTCATTTTCCCCATCAATAACACCAAAAGGTAACGAGAAAATTTGCATCTTCCCATCCTGAGTACTGGCCGCAACCAAGCACCCTTTGAATTTCCCTTTGAGTTGTGTACATTTAATTATAATTACTTTTCTAAGATATTTCATCCCTGAAATCGAAGCTCCTAGAGCAAAGAACAAGTATTTAAACAAAATTTGTTCAGATTTGGAATTTGGTGTCTTCAATGTATAGATAGTACATTTGACGAGCGCATGAGATGAAGATAAGAGCTCGAAAGGTTGAAACTTTTTGTTTCATTCACCCTAGAACGTGAAGGAGCAAATTCCTTTGCTGCCCACGCCTTTGAATACGAAATCCAAACATTGAATTTGGATAATATTAGCTCTGGAATCTCACATGCTCTTGGAGCAACCTTCCCATTCTTATATCAGATGAAAGAAACTCGGCTAGGGTATCAGCAATAGGATTCTTTTTGAACTGAGACCTAGTTTGGACGTCACATGAATGATGTAACTGAACAGTTCGCACGTCCACATTTTTGGAACTTGTGGGCATACGTCAATAAATCCTCCATCGAAAATTAGGGTCACCACACGAAGCTACAATTCTTGTTTTATCGGTTTTAATAATTTTGTAATGGAATAGCCTTCTGACAGCATACTTTGCCACAACATGTTTGAAGTGAGTTTTGTTTTCTAAAATTATGTCCTACATAAAATAAATCCTCTAACGTCTTAAGGTCCATATTAGCTATGTCTTTATTTGACAGAATAATATTATCAAGATCAGGTGCTGGATCTGGAAAAAGATAAGGCCCTTCGTTGTTTTCGAAGGCATAAGAAGCATCCTCATTTGTTGTATTATCCGTAGAAGACGTCCGTCTAACAGATCTAATGATGTCATCTTCCGCATGTGTACAACTCGGTTCCTCAATTGCATTATCTCCATTTAAACAAACATCTTCTATGAGTTCATCATTTTTTTGCAGGGCTTTCATCAATATCAGAGAATTCAAGACTGAACCCAATTTGGGACTGGGGTAGTATTTGGAAATTTTATGTAGTTGGCATTGGAGCAATAGTGGAAGATAGCCCTGAATTGAGGATATCTTTGGTTTTGAAGAGGTCCCATTCTGGTGGATATTCTTTGGCAATCCAATTGGTCTAGTGATCAAAGTCGTAGTCCTCTTCATCAGAAAGGTTACTCATGGTGCATTCAGAAGGACGTCGATTTGGGACACAATGATTGTCAGGTTGATGAAAAGATTTGCTTACCTCTTCTTGCCATATGTACTTCTTTGGCCCGGACAACTTCAGCGAGAACAACATCATCCTCGAATGATAGAGAAAGATCTGAGTCGAGGTCAACAACCATAGTAGGAGGGTCCTCTACAATAATAATAGAAGAAACATTCCGAGGGACAAAACCACCAACCTTTTGCAATTGTCTGTCTTGGACGTCTTTACATAACTTTTCCCAAGACACAAAGACATTCAAGCCATCTGAGACGGAAAAACATCTCACGAGTTTCTTTAACCCAAAATCGTCAGATACATAGACAGGTTGCATCTTTGTGTGGGTAAAAGCCAACGACTAGGAATGGTTCCAAAATGTAATAGAGAGATCATTGACATGTTCGCCCAAGGAAAATTTCGAAATTATGGAACTTCAAATCTTATTGAAAGTAGTCTCATTTCTGATTCCTACACAAGGAGGAAAATAATCTTTAGAAACTTTGAAGGGCCAAATTCCTATGTTCGTGCATTCCCATTCCCCAACAATGGCCATGAATTAATACTCCATAGGAGATGTACCTATAATATGAGGTTTAAAACAGTGAATTTTTTTACATATTTATGCCATGAGGTGACTCTAAAACAATGTGTACAGAACTAAAATAACAGTAACAACCTTTGGGAATGGCAGGAAAGTGTTGCAATGGAGATAAAATTTCAAAACCTCAAAGGAAGCTGATAGAAGATAAACAATTGAATGATTGTGTATGGTTTAATAATTGACACTAATCTTAGGAGTAAAAAAAGGCAGTGAGGCCCAAAACGTGCACATAATAGCTATCTTGGCACGGGATTTCAGAATTAAAATGTTTTGAATTTCTTATTACAAGATGTTGAAACATGTCTAAACATGACAAATAACTGGTAAGGAAAGCTAGTAAATGAAAATAGAAAGAAGTGAAACAATGTTTGTGTTGTTGCCATATTGTTGAAATATGTCCCATAGTGCAAGTTTGTTTTTAACTTTGACGAGAAGGGAGGGATGCGGAGTTCGAATTTGAGTTTGAAGGAAGAGGTGTCGATCTCGAGTCAGAAGTAGGCCAAACTCTAGGAAGTGAGGATTGGCATGCTGAAATCGCTGTTGTGGAAGAAGCTATAAGGAACGCAAGAGGAGGAGAAGATGGGGATATGTACATTGACGAGAGAGATAATGCGACTCGAAGAATTTATTGAGATGATGAGAGGCCTGGAGGAATATTCTCTATGTATGATTATGGTTCTAACTCAACGTTCTGTCTCTAGATGTATTCTCATGTATGTGACGTCCATTACATGGTCTTATGTCATCGGAAGACATAAGACCTACTAACTATATGCCCTTTTTGTGTATTAGATGATTCGCCTCTATGTTAATATTTAATTATTGGTAATGAATTAGTTTTTCAGTAACTTTTTTTTAACGTTATTGAAATTCCAAAAACTCGTGAAATAACTTTATATAATTATTTGATGTCTGAGATGGACAGAAGGGTTATTTTATTTGGTTAGCAATAGAATTTAAAAATGTGTTTCAATTTTTTTTAAAAAAGTTTACAACCTTTTAAAAAAATTAATTAAAACGCACCATTAATTTTTAGGTTTTGACAATATTTTCAATTTTTGGTTTCCAGGTCACCGCCAAAATAAGAGAACCTCTTAAAATTTAAAAATGAACCTGACTTTGTAAACTTTTCTAAGAACGGCGATTTGACAGGATGGTGAAAAAAGAAGGGAATATTGAAAGCATTTGACTTTTTATATTATAAAAACCAGGACTGCCCTTCAATGGTACGAATGTAAAGAAGAGGGAAAAAGCAATTTTGAATTTGTTGACTGTAAAACAAATCCGCAATTTTAAATTACACACTACAAATTACAAAAGTATCATGAAACTAGAGTCAAAAAGGGTGGCATAGGACATGACTATCCAAAATGTTGACATAAATATCTTACAGAACTAGAGTCATAGAAGATAGACATACAAAGCGAAAACGGTGACATCGTTCTCGGTACCCAAAGTTCAGTACAAGAGAATATAAAATTCAAGGGATAATGGGATGAAAAACTACTAGAAGAGGTCAATATCGAATTGCATCCTTATGTTGTCAACTTTTTCTTGCGAGATGTCATCAAATCTTTGTCCAGAGCGTCCAGTTCTATGAACTTCAAAACGAATACACCACAGTCACCGGTTTGGTCATTCTAAAAGACGTCGGTCGGGCGGTAAACAGTGAATTCAGAAGGAAGATGAAAATTCGGAATGTCCGTACAGATGTCGTTCATAGCAGCAGCCAAGACAAAGGGAACCTATTAACAAGTGTGTATATCTCATTCGTGTCATAAAGAGATCAATAGGGTCAAGGACCTCGAGGCTTTCCTCTTTCAGATGAACTGCAAGTCCTACCCAATGACTCTTGTACCAGTTCATGAGTGCATAGACATAATAAACATCGACGTACCACCTAAGCTTTCCTTGTCAACCTGGGACGTCATCGACGTACCACCTAAGCTTTCCTTGTCGGCCTGGGACA
>OVBA01003333.1:4733-28576 GCA_900406435.1 Lepidium aucheri | reverse complement strand
ATCTTCTTGTGGTTGCCATCAAGCCAACCCTCACGGTGAGGCACGCATCAATATTGCTCATTGGGATCAAAGGAGAACTCGCCTATGGATTGATTGGACTGATTTTCATATAACTCTTTTGGGTTATTTTCTTAAGTATGTTTATTGGGCCTTATGTTGTTTAAGCGGTAATTTGGTGGCCCCTTAAACCCTAGCAGCTTTCCTATAAATTGTTCTCAAACTCCTTTGATCATATTTATCAAACATTTTATTTGAAAACTTTCTCTTTAGTTTTTGTTCAGTATGGTGTGTAATATCCATATAACTTGGATTTCTCTCTCGTGTGTCATATCCTGAGGGGCTTCAAGTTTGAAGATCAAGTGACTTTCCATATCTCATGATAGTTCCATTCAATCCATTATTCACAACTCATTCTCAGTTCGTTAATTATTCCCACTAAAAATCCACTCAAACTTCACCAAGTTGACGTTTAAGTTCCCATTATTCAGATTCTCAGTTTGTAGGCGATTCTGAGCACTTCTCATTTTTGCACCTTTTCAACTTCTCTACTACGATCCACTTGAAGAAGTTCTAGGGCTCTTGATTCTATCATCTAGAATCCTATCAAGTGGTATCAGAGCCACCTTCAAGTTAGGTTGTGTCGATTCCAACTTTTCATCTTCCATCTTTCTGTTCTTTTGCATACAAGTCACGAAATTTTTAGATCTATTGCTTGAATGTGCTTTAAACTTGTTAGAACTGATAGATATAATAACACGTTTTAGATCTAGGGTTTTAAATCAATTTTAGCACTTGACCTTTTTGCTTCCACACTAGTCTCTTCGTATTCCTCTTGCTACTGAAGAAATCTGAGAGTGTCTTTTCATATTCTGAGTATAGTAATTCTAGATCTAATTCTCTGAAGTGTTTTAAGTGTTTGTTGTACTACATTACCCGTGTGTCTATTTTTCTGTTGCAGGAACATGACAGGAGACGAAAAAGAAGCTAGTACAAGAAACAAACTTCTACTAGAAGCTCTCATGACTACATTGTCCAAAATGATGGATGAAAAACTAGAATCATTCAGACAGGAACGTGCTACAACTGAGCGTGAACAAGCTCTTGTTAATCCTAGAGTTGTTGATGATCTGAATGAAACTCGAAATTACTACTCATCCTCTCATTCAAGTCAAAGAAGGCTCAGACGTGTGCATGAAGAAAGACCAACTCCTAAGAATAATATGGATGGGTTAAAGATTCGAATACATCTTTTCCATGGTATAAATGATCCAGATGCCTACCTGGATTGGGAAAAGAAGATTGAGATCGTTTTTGACTGCCAACAATACACAGAGAAAAATGAAGTTAAGATAGCAGCCACCGAGTTTCATGATTATGCACTCAGTTGGTGGGATCAACTACTCACTACTAGAAGACGTGTTGGTGACTTTCCTATTGATACATGGGGTAAAATGAAGGTACTTATGAGAAAAAAATTGTGCCAAGTCATTACCATTGAGAACTACACTTCAAGCTAAGGAACTTGGTTCAAAGGTCTAAAACAGTAGACGAATACTACAAGGAAATGGAGACTCTTATGGTAAGGGCAGATATTCAAGAGGATAGTGAGCTTTTGGAGCTCGAGAAGCAAGTCAATGAGCTTTTGGAGAAAGGATACATCAGAGAAAGCATGAGCCAATGTGCTGTACCGGTTCTGTTGGTACCTAAGAAAGATAGCAGATGGAGGATGTGTGTTGATTGTCGATCAATCAATAATATCACAGTGAAGTATCAACATACTATCCCTAGATTAGATGATATGATAGATGAGCTTTATAGTTCTAGTGTGTTTTCTAAAAGGTTGATTTGAAAGTAGTTATCATCAAATTAGGATGAAAGAAGGAGATGAGTGGAAAACCACTTTAAAAACTAAAGAAGGGTTATATGAGTGGTTAGTAATGCCATTTGGACTAACCAATGCGCCTAGTAAACTCATGAGGTTGATAAATCATGTGCTTAGAGCTTCTATAAGTGTTTTTTAGTTGTCTAATTTGATGACATCCTGATCTTTAGCAAGAATCTAGCTGATCATATTGACCATCTTAGACATGTTCTCAAACTCCTTGATCAGATTTATCAAATATTTTACTCTAAAACTTTCTCTTCACTTGTTTGATCTGTATGGTGTGTAATGTCCATATGAATTGGATTTCTTTCTCATGTGTCATATCCTGAAAGGCTTAAAGTTTGAAGATCAAGAGACTTTGATGTAAGATCAGTGGCTACCCAAGTTCTGATCACGGTTTCAAAGACTCGAGAAGCTTGCGGAAAGGGTAAAACGAAGGTTGATGGTGGAATTTGGGTCAGGGCTGATTGGACTGAGACAAAGGGCTGAGAGTAGGCTTTCTTGGGGGTCCTCGACGCACTAGAAAGTCTAGACTCAATCGATCAAATAGCAAGGGGGAAACCGCGCACAATACTCTAAGAAATCGACAAAATCGTAACTAGAGTTCAAAGACAAACTTTGAAGCACACACACTGAGTTTTTATTAGATGATTTCGTGAATGATGAAAAAAAAAATATGAGCTTAGAAAGAGAATGCTCAACGTTAAAATGAAACAAATATGGAATCAAATCAATTTCTTAAATGTAAACAAAACTAGCCGTTGTCACTTAAATGAGCAAGGCCGGGAAATGAAACAAAAGAGTTGGCCTAGATCTTCTTCTTCTAGAGCCTTGAAGGACGCCTTCTCCAGGTCTTGATGAGCTTTCCATAAGTGTAAGGCCGTTTGGTGTGAACATAGGTGTGAACGCGTCCATTTAAGGGAGGTTGCAGATTAGGTGGAATTTCTTGAGTGTGAACGCCTCTACAAGATGCTGAGGTGTAGTGGAACGTTTGGGGAAGCTTTATTGACTCTAAACAAAGCTGAATTTTATTGAGATAGTTCAAAGCCGCGCCATTAGAATCGAACTCATGTACGGACGCGCCAAAAGGGATCGCGAGTAGAATCTTGGCTCTCTATGGGTTGTGGTGTTTCTTGGGGAATTTATTCCATGTGATCAGCTTCACGAGATGTAATGGCTTGGAAAAACCTCAAAGAAAGCATCTTCACTTGAGTAGAACCATCATTGAAGAGATTGCCAAGTTACTTCCATAATGGCCTAGGTCGCGGGTTGTCTTGAGGCTTGAATCAATTGGGGCGTGATCTTCATGAATGTTGATCTTGTTGGTGATGGGATAGGGGTCTAGAAAGGAAAAATCAATGGCGGTCGTCTCCCCTTCACCATCAACCTATCCCACAAGGGAGTTCGTCTCTCCTTTACTCTTAGCTAGACCCGCATATCAGTTGTATCGAGTGCATCCAAGGATGTTACCATCAGTGGTCCCATCATTCTCTCCCTCTTGAAAAGGTTTCAACCACATAACTATTTCACATGCACCAAGAGAAAGAATGTTAGGTTTATACTTTGAAAATTGGTTGAGGATCATACTTTGCTTTGATTCGGTTGTGAAGCTCGGTCGGAGCTCGGCTTGTCTTCTTTGATTAGCACAGAATAATGTAACCATTATGTGCTTCTCCTTCTTCTTAGTGCTAAATTGCTGTTTGCTTTGGACTTGTCATAGTTCGGTCTTCTAGGTGTCTCCTCGGGTGAAAGCTCTTCTAAACCTATATTGGATTCTTTTGGCAAATTCAAGTGTGTTATGGATTCTAAGGAAGGAAATTGATCTGAAAATTGCAGAAGAAGGCTTACCCTTTCCTTAGCTCGAAGTTGCATTTTGTTTACTTCGGATCGGTCTAATGGAGCAAGGATGAACTTTCGCTTTTGGAAGGTGAAAGAATGTTGGTTAGTCCGTCCATTGTGTGAAACTTCTCTATCATATTACCACGGTCTTCCTAAGAGGATATGGCCAGCTTGCATTGGTGCTATATCACACAACACTTCATCCTTATAGTTGCCAATGGAGAAAGGGACCCGTGCTTGCTTGGAAATGCAGAGCTCTTCTTTGTCGTTTAACCATTTGAGCTTGTATGGTCTAGGATGGTTCGTGGTTGCTAGTCCTAGCTTTTCAATCATCACACAAGTCGCAATATTAGTACAAGAGCCACTATCAATGATCAAGTGACATACCTTATCCCTTATAGAGCTACATGTGCGGAAAAGATTATCCCTTTGGGACGTGTCTTCTTCATCAATGATTTAAGTGTTGAGGGCTCTAAGGATCACAATGGACTCGCCGTATTCAGCATACTCAATAGAAGTATTGACGTCGTCCTCTTCTTCTTCATCATGAGACTCATAATCACCGGATGGCAACATAACCATTACTTTCGGATTTGGGCAATCACGAGAATTATGTCCTCGTCCTCTGCATCTATAGCAAGCTAGCTCACGAGTATAATAAGGAGTAGAAGACTTACCTTGATCATGGTGTGTGTCCTGTGAGGGGTCAGCAGCTCTACTCTTGAATCGTGACTCAATTTCAAAAGATTTGCCTTTATCCACAGCTTGTGTCGTAGGTGCAATTAATGTTGGTGGAGTTGACTTTGCCATTGGTGCCATGGACGTCTTTGTTTGAATTTGTTTCTCCACTTGAATGGAAAGATGTAGGAGTTTGTGTAGTTGATGGTAGGTTTGCCGTTCTACCTTTCTAGCAATCCGCTCATTGAGGCCTTCTAAGAAGTGACACATAAGTGTTTCTTCCCAATCTTCTAAGGCCAACCGGTTCCTTAAGACTTTAAACTCATCATAGTAGTCTTCCACGGATCTTGTTCCTTGAAGTAGCTTTCTAAACCTACTTTGGAGGTCACGTTGGTAATAAGGTGGAACATATCTTTGACGTAGAGTGGCCTTCATCTCTTCCGAAAAAGTGAGTGGTCCGTATCTATAGTCTCCGTTCAGCCATCTCTCGATCCCACCAAATAAGGGCATGGTGCGTCAATTGGACAGCTGCAAAGGTCACCTTCTTTGCCTCTGAATAATTGTAGCACTCATAGATATAATCCATACGTCTATCCCAATCAAGATAAACATCTAGTTCTACCTTTCCTGCAAAAGTAGGTGGTGACAACTTGCAATCCAAAGGGATTTGTATGTTACCTTCATCATGGATTCGACCGCGATTGATGGGATTTCTTCGCCTTGGTTGGAATGGTGCTGGTTGTTGGACTGGTGGATCTTCATCTAGCGCATACGTTTCATCATCCTCTTGGGTTGCATTGCGGGGATTTCCACCTTTCAAGCCTCTCGTTTGTTGTATTGTCTCTAAACGTTCCATTCATTCCACAAGACGCACACCCATGTTTCTCACCTCCTCTTGAAAAGTAGTAAAGGCACGAGTTAAATAGCAAGTGGGTCTGTAGAGTCGTCTCCCATTGTACCTTTTAAGAATCGATTCCAAAAATCAGGATAGTATACTATTCAAAGCAAATTTAAACACACAAAAATTGCAAAATACGTTAAAACGTGTTTTTGGTTTTTCTTTTAGTAAATAAAATATCAAAAGACTTCTAAAAAACACAAAATGATTTCTATTTTTTTATGGGGTTTAAAATAGCAGAAATGAAGAGAATTAATTTTTTTGAGTTTTTCTAATATTTATAAAATTCAAACAAGAAAACGTATGGAAAAAGGTTTTTTTTATAGTTTTCTTTTATAAAGTAACTAAAGATAAAATTAAGAGCAACGACAAGAAATGAGTGAACCTGATAGATAGGAGCTTTTGAAGCTCTGATACTAGATGATGTAAGATCAGTGGCTACCCAAGTCCCGATCACGGTTTCAAACACTCAACAAGCTTGTAATAGGGGTAAAACGAAGGTTGATGGTGGACTTTGGCTCAGGGGTGATTGGACTGAGACAAAGGGCTGAGAGCAGGCTTTCTTGGGGGTCTTACACGCACTAGAAAGTCTAGACTCTATCGATCCAAGAGGAAGGGGCAAAACCACGCACAATACTCTAAAAAATCGACAAAATTGTAACTAGAGTTCAAAAGCTCAAAGAACGAATCTTCACTTGAGTAGAACCATCGTTGAAGAGATTGGAAAATTTACTTCAATAACGGCATAGGTTTCAGGTTGTCTTGAGGCTTGAATCAGTTGGGGCGTGATCTTCATGAATGTTGCTCTTATTGGTGATGGGATAGGTCTAGAAAAGACAAATCAATGGCAGTCATCTCTCCTTCGCCAACAACCTTCCCCACAAGGGATTTCGTCTCTCCTTTACCCCTGGCTAGACCCACATGTTCGTTGTATCGAGTGTGGATGTTATCGTTAGTGGTCCCATCAGACTTTCCATATCTCTTGATAGTTCGATTCAATCCATCATTTACAACTCATTCTCAGTTCATTTATTATTTCCACTGAAAATCCACTAAAACTTCACCAAGTTGATGTTTAAGTTCCCAGAATTCATATTCTCAGTTTTTCGGCGATTCTGAGCACTTCTCATTTCTGCACATTTTCAACTTTTCTATTATAATCGCTTAAAGAAGTTCCAGGACTCTTGATTCTATCATCCAAAATCATATAACTTGGACCTTGATCGATGATCCCAGGATGAGATGCAACACCAATGGCTAACGCTTGAAGAATCTGAGCATGGTATAGGTTGTAGTGGCTCCAATCGCTCATGCTTATTTTCTTCTGAGGGAAAAGCAAACAATTGCCATTGGTCGCTTTTGTTGCCAACTTCTCTACTCTTGTCACTCTTAGTGTTGATAGATCTTTTTTGATTATTATAAATACCCAAGTTGATCCTCCATCATCCTTGTTAGGCTTGTCACCCAACTCTTCTTGTTCTAACATAAACAGAGCCATGAGTTTATCGACAAACTCGGGGTCCAACTTGCACTCGTTGGCTATCTTATGCTCCTCCTTTTGGAGTAGTAGAGATTGCTTGCCTGTTTCATCGAGTTGTATTTCTCGATTGAAGCAAAGTGCAAGAAGTACCTTCTTGAAAAACTCTCGACTGATGTCGATCCCAAGGTTCTGATGTGCTAGAACCATGCATCTGCAGAATATGCCACCTTCTTTCCAGAGATGTATCTTGAATAAATTGAGGCTCCTTCATTTTTTTTCCTAAATAAATAGGGGTTTTGTAATTCTAGTTTCAGGGTTGTATAGAGGAACATAGATTTTTAAAAAGAGACTGTAGCGTGTGTCTTGTGAGTAGTTTGTACTGAGCACAACTTTGACTGAGGATTGGAAGCCTCTGTGGTAACTACCCCCTTGGGTGGTTTCCTGCTCGGCCGTTTGCACCTCAAAACTTTGATGTTTTTACAATGAACACCTATTTTTGGCATTTACTGATTTCTTCACCACCTTAATTCTCTGAAAGATGAAAATAGATCAAAATTCTTGGGTGAACATGCAGCAAATGCTTGAAAGGAAACGTTTGTTTTAAATGGTTTCTTTGTCAACTGATATACTCCTCTTTTATAGGAAAATCCGCTTGAACTAGGGTATTTAGCCACCATCAATGCCATTCGTGCATATCCCCCACATAACATCTGATGTATTGACTTAAAGAGACTGTTCCTCTGTCAGTTTTAAGCTATTTTTTGCATTTGTTTTTCTCCGTAATAGCATAAATCGGTGTTTTGTCAATTTCTAAGAACTACCCAACATTGCAGCTTTATTAAGGCCTTGGCTATATCTTTAAATTTTAAAATGAGAAATGGTGATATCCAACTCGGTAAGGCCCATAAGCAACTGACCCATTAGCTGACGAGAATGAGTTCAAAAAAATTAGAGAGTTATGAAGTAATGGAAGAACCGAGCTCAGTAATTAAAAGGCGATTTTGTAGGAAATTAATGACATTAAAGTCAAGAAGCGTAATGAGCAGAGAAACAATGTATAAGAGAGAAGGAGGAAGAAAAGAAAGGGGATCATTCTTCTTAGGCACAATACCTAATTGAACGTTTTACGAGTTCTCTTTATTCTCTGTAGTAAATTCTTCTTAATCTTAGTAAATAAATATTTTGGATCAACTAATTGGCGCAGTATCTCGGGAATCGAGCATCTAGGTGACGTGATCTATCAGAGTTAAGAAGACGCAACTACAGTAAAAGGATATCGGCATTCAAGAAGCATCGTTCCAACCACACAGTCGGATGGAACAACTTATCAACGTCAAGCATGGATGATAACAGAGTTATGAGATATTGCTGCACAGCAGCGGAGCAGGCCCGTCAGAGTGAACAAAGAAATCAAGAACTATTGACTCACATTCACAACCAGAGGAGGAATTTAGGAAACAACTTATGGAATTTCGAGCCGCTGTAATGGGGACTGAGCAAGAGAATACACAAGAAGCCTTGTTAGAGGAACAAGCACCACTAAATAGGATCTTACGAGGATCAGACCTAGCAGCAGCCTGAGACCGACCAAACAATCAAGTCGCATGGGCAATTCCAGTTGTACAAACACGGATTGGAGAATTTATGTCCGAGACCGTGATATTAGAAGGTGCAGCAAGTTAGGGTAGTGGATGCAAAGACTAAGGACTAGTTGGCGCAAGCAGAGGCCATGTGCCACAGGATAAGAGATGAAATGCAACACATGGTACCTCCGGATCAGGAGACATCGATTAACCATCAAGCGGAGAGCATATTAGAGATCAATGAGCTACGAGAGATGATGGCAAAAACACAACAAAATTACGGTAGCATGCGTTTGGAACTACATCGAACAGTATCAAGAGCTCAAGTAATCAAGCATGCGATAAAGGAAACTCGTTTCACTCCTTTTACCAAGCAAATATCAAGCATGAGAATTCATGACATCGAAAAAATCAAATTCCCACAATATACAGGAAATACAAACCCTGTAGCTCACCTCAAGTCATTTCGCTTAACTGTTGATCGTGCACATTTGGATGGAGATGAAAGAGACGCAGGTTTCTACCAATTTTTCTCATACAATTTAGATTGGTTTTCCACTTTGTCCAGAGAATCGATCGACGAATTTGAGCAGCTTGCAGATGTGTTCCTAAAGCACTATTCAATTTTCATCGAGAATCAAAATACAATTAACAACTTGCTCAACCTCAATGAAATGAAGTTTGAATCACTGCCAAAATATATTTCTTGGTTCAAAGAAATGAAGTCCCGATGTGTTAATGTAACAATGATATGGCTCTAATCACGCTAAAAAGGAGAATATGGTAAGCGTTAGCTTTTAGCTAGTAATTGACTGTACGACCTCCTAGCTCATTGGATGATGTCCTCCACATAGCAACAAATTTTATAAATTGGGAAGAATGACAAATCGGGTCTGGGCGTCGCTTCGAGGAAGCCGGACGACGTTTTGAAAAGAAGGAGACAATGAAAACTCCCCAAAGCGGGAAGAAAGGTCAGCAAGGTAATCACCAATAGGAAAAAAATTCAGCACAAGGGCGATATTCATTCACGGTAGGGAAGTAAACAAAAACAAGAAACTCCCAGTAGTTATGTCGAAGTTTTGCGATTAACATCAGACACATGGCCATACCTTGGAAAAATGTAAAGTGGTGCAATGGCTTAAAGAAGAAGGAAAATGGCAAGATGGGATGAGTAAGGTGTGGAGAAATGGACCAGAGCAAAGGAAACAAGATCAATATTAAGGGAGGAAGAAACAGTAGATGCAAGCGAGGCACAACCCACTCCCAAACTACGAGTCAAGGTTATCATTGGAGTATCCCACCTCTGCAGAAAGTCAGTGAATGCAATCAAAATGCATCAATGAAAGGCCAAAGTACAACACTCAAGTTCTGGGTCTAACCAAAGTATCAACAAAGATTCATTGATAGTTTTACGCGAAAGCAAGAATGTACATCTTGATAAACCTCATGACGACGCACTAATACTCGAACTCAACGTAGGAGGAGTTGAGTTGGAAAAGATCCTTATTGACACTGGAAGCTTAGTTGACCTCCTTTCTTACGACCGTTCAACATAATGGGGTTAGAAGATAGCGAGCTAGTTGGTGGAAAAACCCCTTTGACAGGATTCTCAGGAGATGCAACAATGTCTTTGGGAACAATACAACTCCCTATAATAGCATCCAGAGTCAGAAAGCTGACAAATTTCATAGTAGTCGATAGGCCAGCTCCTTCTAACGCTATATTAGGGAGACAATAGCTCTACACAATGAAGGTGGTCGCGTGAACTTACCATCAGTGTATAAAACTTCTGATAACCTCTAGAGAAAGGATCATCAAAGTAATCAAGCAGCCTCATGTTGCTGCTATTAGGAAAATTTTAAACGAGTTTGAAGTGAGATGTTACAACAATTAGCGGAAAAACGAGTAGAAGTTAATAAAGCCACAACCAAACTCGCAAACCAAAGGCCGATCGCAAACCCTGAACACCCCAATAGAAAAGTGATCATCGAGGGTGATTTTGACCCATAACTTCGGAAAGAGCTCGAATCTCCAAGGAAACAAATGGGGAAGTTTGCTTTGACGCCCCGAGATACGGTGGGGATCAGTCTGTCTATGACATCGCATGAGCTAAACGTGGATCCAACCTACAAACCTATAAAGCAAAAACAAAGAAAGTTTGGCACCGATAATGCCACAGCTGTTCAAGACAAGGTGAAAATTTTGCTAAAGCTTAGATCAATTAAGGAAATCAAATATCTGGAATAGCTAACTAACCCTTTGTGTTTAAAAATATAATTGGAAATTAGAGAGTTTGCATGGATTTCACGAATCTAAATAAAGTTTGTCCTAAGAATAGCTACCCCCTTCAACATATCGATAGGATAGTGGAGGCTACAACATGTCATAAGCTTTTGTCCTTTATGGATGTGTTTTTGGGCAATTATCACATCTTGATGCACCCAGATGATCAAGAAAAAACATCCATCATTACGGAGCAAGGCACATATTGGTACAGAGTTATGCCCTTTGGATTGAATAACGCCGGGGCAACCCACCAGTGATTGGTGAATTTTATGTTCGCTGAAGAATTGATAAACATGATGGAGGTCTACATCGACGATATGATGTTAAAATCAGCAAGCGCTAAATATCTTGTTGAACAATTATGGTGTTTCTTTAAAACATTAAACGTGTACAGAATGAAGTTGAATCCCAAGAACTTTACCTTTGGAGTGTCTTCCAGTGAATTCTTGAGATATCTACTTACCGAGAGAGGAATAGAAGCCAATCCAAAGTAGATTGATGCACTTTTGAACATGCACTCACCTCGACCTAAAAAGGAAGTCGAGAGACTGGCTGGCCATATAGCAGCACTGAATCGATGTATTTCGCAGTCAACAGATAAGAGCTTGCCATTCTTCAACTTATTAAAGGATAATAAGAACTTCTTATGGGATGATGACTGTCAAAAAGCCTGTTCGAACCTCCAAATCTTGGCTAAGCCAGTGCACATGGAGGTGCTATATCGTTATTTGGCTGTCTCATCGACATCGGTGAGTGGAGTTTTAGTTCGAGCTGAAGAAACCGAGCAGCACCCGACATATTATGTCAATAAATCTCTAGTGGAAGCGGAAACGTGATATCACATGATGGAAAAATTAGCATTAACTTTGGTCATGGCGGCCAGGAAGTTGCGTCCCTATTTCTAGTCACATACAATTGTGGTAATGACAAATCAACCACTACGAGCTATCCTTCATAGTCTAAGCCATTTGGCAGACTAGAAAAGTGGGCAATCAAGCTCAATGAGTATGATATCGACTACAATGTTCGGACAAGCATGAAATCACAAGTTTTCTTGAACTTCATAATCGAAATATGCAAAGCTCCGATCACCTCGGAAGAACTGAAAGGGAAATGGACAGTTCATGTCGATGGGTCATCATCTTGAAACTGTTCAGGATTTTGTTTGCGTTTGACATCACCGTGTGGCAATATTGACCATTCATGTCGTCTAGGATATTAGGCTTCAAAAAATTAATCTGAATATGAAACTCTATTAGCATGTCTCAGGATTGCAGTATTGTTAGGAGTTAAAAAATTTAAAGCCTACAACGATTTCTAGCTGGTAACAAGATTGTTCCATGATCAATTCAAGGAAAAAGACGAAAGAATGAATGATTTCATCAAAATCCTTCTAAAAAGAATAAACGCTTTCTAAAGAATTTTCAATTCAAAGAAGTAAAGGAAGCAAGCATTAACAATGTTCCTGATCAATAGAAGACAAAAACAAACAACCAAGAAGGGAAGAAATCTACTACGACTGACTACACTTAACTCTCAGCTCCGACCTTAGGGTTTTCACCGCGCTTAGCTTCTTGGGCCTTCTTAGCATTGGTACTCCCGGTAGTCACTTCATCGGTAGGAGAAGAACCTCAATCAGATAACTAGCAGGATCACCAGAGGAGTCTCCAATGTAACCTTAGTGTTTGGGAACAAGTCCGAGAAGGGGAGTTCGTTGATAACCAGGTATGGCTCCTCTTTTTACTTCATCATTATCGAGTTCAAACGTTCATTAAGGACAGCGCAGTCGTTGGTGGCATCAAATTCTCCTGACTCGAATTCGTCACTCAGATTAAGGTTGGATTCAAATTCACGAATATCCAGACAAAGCAGCCATTCTTTTTCCTTATGTGTCCATTTCCCATGAGCATATTCCAGAACTTCTTGGAATTGAGAATCTAGCACTTTCATTTTTTCCCCCTTGATGTAAACTTGAGTCGCGAGTTTTGAATTCCATGATTTCAAGAGTTCAGTCTCCTGAGGCAATAATTATTTTTCTTCGGAGTGGATAGAAAGCTTGGAAGCAAGTCGTTCTTCTCGGACGTAAGGAGTTTAACCTTGTCATCAAACTTAACCTGCTCACATCGAAGCATTTCTTGAAGCTTTGTGTGAGAAGATCGAAGCTTCTGAAAACTATCAGCCGAAGGGGAGTTCAAGAGTTCACTCTCAAGAGTGAAAACCAAATTGTTCATTTTCGACAGAAGCCTAAAAAAATGAGAAAAAATTGAAGGCACGAGAAATTAGCATGAAACCTGGTGGAAGCATAATATAAGAAACTAACCCAACTTTGGAGCGCCATCGCGGCCGCAAATTTCTCCCACTGAGACATCTTCTCAAGTGGAAAGAAAGGAATGCCTTTGGTGGGTAACAAGCAAATAAAATCAGTTGGGTCACTAATAACGTGCTGATTGACATTGTCTGGCAAAGGAGCCAAGCTTGGCCCAACATCAGCATTGGGATCTCTAGATTATCGTGACGAACTCGTTTGGGAGGAGGTGGATTACCAGTAGATGAAGCTAAGGGCGCAGTCGGCAAAGATGATTTTCTATCTTCTAGCAGCCTGAAACTAGCGTCCTGGCCAATCTTCTCTTTCTCTTTGACCAATTTTTTCCTCCTTGAAGCAAAAATAGGCATAGTCTTGGCTTTGATGTCTCGTGACTTTCCTACCTTGCGGGCAGTGGATGATGAAGCACGACGAGAAGTGCTAGAAGGGGCGCACTGCTTAGCTACAAGCATGGAGGAAAAAGCACGCATTCAAGGACAGAAACCAGCGTTTAATCCTTAAAACAAGAAGAGTGAAACTAACCTAAAACTGGCTGAGGAATCACAACTTTGGACTTCAAACAACATCTGATCCGAATTGCTGAGAAGGATTCTCAGTGAATTTCACCGTCTCTTGATGTCTTGAAGAGACGCTCGAGCTTCTTTGTCAATGGAGGCGATGGGTAAGCTACAAGGAAAAAGACACAACAATCAACAAAAAAACAATGGTAGAACGGCAAGTAGTTATAAGAAAAATTGACAACAATTGACCAGATTTTTCCTTCCACCCATTGAGGATAAACTCGGGTCTGAACTCTCCAATAGCTGCCGGAGTGAGTCTGAAAAAGAAGAATCGATGAGACCAATCAATATCTTTGTTAGGAACTCCATCGACTATTCTACAGTCATCATGATTGGACAGATAGACGGTCCCACTATTACAATTTCTCTTGATAATGTAAAAGCATAGGAGCTCATAAGCTCCAATAGTAATATCAGTCTCAACCCCACGAACAAGAATAGGCAAGACAATCCGAAGAAATAACGGGCACATGTGAGCAAAAGAAAGGTTAAGGGAGTAAAGAATTGAAAGAAGCAGCTAGGAATTGAGAAGCAAAGATAATAATCATAAAAATGGGAGACCAATATATGTCATTATTAACATGTTTTTTCAACACCATTTTGCATCACATCTATTCATATATTTGCATTTAGTCTTATTTTAGATAACTTTGTGTACAATTCCTGCATTAGAAGTTCTTAGGTCATACATGTGTGAGTAATCATTAGAATGGTTGAAGGTTAGGTAGATCTAGGCTTGGGTAATGGATCATTGATGCTTAGTTTGTTAGATTCCTTCTATTTAGGTGCTCTTAATGCTAGATTCAACTTGATCACTTGAAAATAAATGCTAGGATGATTATCGCCCGAGAAGTGTTCGATAAAATTCTCGAATGACCTATTTTAGAGCTTTTATTTCGAGGCCTTCGAGAGATGATGTCTAGGGGATTAATGAACTTAATATACCTGTTACTAATGCTTGTTGGTTGATTGGTTTGAAAATGAGAGTTTAGCAAACTCTCTTGATTGACATAGAGATCAATGCCATGCGTGTGGGTTGATCTAGCTTAGTGATTCATGTTCTAGCCTGCTCATTATTGTACCTTGTTTCATCAATTATTAAGTTCCATGTCTAGATCATTGCCTTGTCTAAGACCATTCACCTTTTTATTATTGTAATTTGCTTGATCATTATCTTGTTTACTTGCTTTCATTTCTAGTTTTTTTTTGTTTTGCTTATGTTTATTTGTGTTTAGTTTAATCTTTCTTAGTGCTTGTAGTTTCCAATTTCCAACTTTGATTTCCTTAGCTTAGTTTTCAGTCTTGTAAGTCCTATTGAGTTGGTTCTAAGCTCTCGTGGGTTTGATCCTTAACTACTTCGATGAGAAGTTGTTTGAGCTTGTTGAATTTAATTGCCTGCTTGTAGCTACACTAGAACACAAACATCAATTTGGCGCCGTTTTCGGGGAACTTAGTGCAACTAGCCAATAGGATGTTGATTCAGATTAAGACTAGGGAGTTTTATTTTTGTTTGGTTACTAATTGTTTTTTTTTGTTGTCTTTTGTTTCTTTTGAAGGTGTATGCAACTAAGGTGTCATTAAGGAGCTGTTCTTGAGGAAACCTCAGACTTACTTGCACTTGAGAGAACGAATAGAAGAGCAGTAAACGAGAGAAGAGCGAAAGAAAGAGAAGATCACTTGATACGCCTAGGTATGGACAACCAAGGCAACAACCAACCAAGGGAGCATGATAAGCAGCCTCCTAGAGGAGATTAATGGGACTGGTGTTCAGAACAGACCACCGGGTTTTGCACAACCTACTGCTAGGCCAATTGGGGATTTTGATGAGCCAAATCTTAGAGAGGTTCAGTTTGGTATTCCTACTCCGGTTATAACTACCAAAACTTTGAGGTTAAGTCAGGTTTAATTAATATAGCTCATAATCAACAATACAATGGGCTGCCTCTAGAAGACCCATTGGATCATTTAGATCGCTTTGAAAGGCTTTGTAAGGCAGTCAAGATGAATGGTGTACATGAAGATGCCATTAAGATGATTTTGTTTCCCTTTTTTCTTGGGAACAAAGCTTCACAATGGGAGAAAAACATTCCTTTGAATTTAGGATCTACTTGGGATATGGTCAAGAAAGAGTTTGTTACAAATTTTTGTTCCAAACAAAAGATGGCCAAGCTTAGAAACGACATCTCTAGTTTCAAGCAAGGAGGAAATGAGAATCTCTTTGAAGCATGGGAGAGACTTAAGGAGTATATACAGAGCTGTCCACATCATGGGGTTTTAAAGGAGAATCTCTTAGATAATTTCTATAGAGGAGTACTTGAACATTATAGGAGAGCTTTGGACACGTCTAGCCATGGAAGTTTTGCTAGTTTAACTGCGGTTCAAGGAGTGAAATTGATAGATAAACTTGCTCAAAGTGAAGCTTGCTATGCAGGAATATCATGATAGGAATATGAGGGATTCGGATTTAGAGAACTAAAGGTATAAGGAGCTCAATGACAAGATTGATAAGTCGAGTAAGACCCTTCTTGTGAGTCGAAAACATGTGTACTTTATTGGAGAGGTTTAAGGGGTTCAACAAGGGAGTCAAGAATTGGTTTACGATGGTAGTGATAGAGTGCAAGAAGAAGTGAACTACTTGGGGAATGAAAACAACTAACAAGGGGGTTATCAAAACCGTCCATTCAATCAAAACTATAGGAACACTAACCTTTTTTTTATAGAAACAACAATGTGGAGAACCCCCAAGATCAATACTACCCACCAAGGGCACCTCAAGGAAATCCATTTCAACCAATACCTTATGGAAACCCTCCTCAAGCTCTAAACAATCAATGGCATTATCAAGCTGGAGCTTCATCTAGTCAACAAAACATATATTCTTCCGGACCAAGAACTCCAACTTCAGGGCCACCAAGAGTTGACAGCTACCCACGTCCTCAAATTAGTGAGGAAGTTGACATGAGAGCCATGTTGAAGCAAATTGTTGAGGGACAAGTTAAAGAGAACAAGGGACCAATGAAAGATTAGACAAGATTGGGAGTAAAGTTGATGTTCATTACAATGAGTCTCAAGCTAAATTCGGTGAAATTTACTATCATTTAAAAAGTCTTGATTATCAGGTTTCTCAAATAGCATCTACAAGTCAAAGACCAGCCAATAAGCTTCCTGGAAAAGCTGAGCAAAATCCAAAGGAATTTTGTAATGTCATCATTTCAAATTATGAGCATCAAGGTGAATTAGATGAAAATGCAAAGCTCTCTAATGGAGATGGTGAGAAACGTGAATAATGGTCTGTTTAGTGTAAGGAAGAAGACAAAAGGATTAAAGCTGCCAAATGATTAGAGAACGCTATGGTTGTTGTGAAGAAGGACAAGGTTTTTGAGATAGAAGCTAGTGTTTCAGAGAGTGCTGCAAAAGAGGTTAAAGGAAAGAGTGAGCCTAGGTACTTGACTTGGGATGAAATGGGGAAGATGGTCGAACTCTGGGATAAAGAGAAAATCGAGCCACAACTCATAGATAAGGAGAAAACTTCTGGTGTTAGTAAAGACATCAACAAATTAAGCAAGAATATAATTGTTGATGAATCCTCTAATGCACCAAAAGCATTAGAAGGATCTTTAAGGGAAGTTAAAGGTACGGTTGAATAGAGTTTGATAGTCAAGCCTAAGGTTGGTGTAGAGAAAGAAACTATTGGTATGGAGAGTGTACTCAAAGGAGTTGAGAAAAAGAAAGCAAAAGACCTTATACCACCTCTTTATGTGCCACCACATCAAAGGACACTCCTTACAAAGGCTAAAATAAGTGTACTATCAAAGTTTACCAAGGATATGAGTAAAATTAATATTCTTTTGTCAAATGTTGATAAGTTACAGGGAGTTCCAGCACAAGAAGGTTCATAAGAGCGATCTTGGCAAACAAGAAAAGGTAGAGGAGTTATTGGAAAATGGAGGAGAGGCAGATCTCGGAACAGAAGAGCTGAAGGTGCTGCACAAAGAAGAAGATCAAGGTACTTTTGTCATTCCTTGCACCACCAAGAAGTTAAGCTTTGATGATGCTCTATGTGATTCCGGCGGGAATGTGAATGTGATGTATCTTGAGATAGTAAAGAAGCTTGGAAATACTGATATGAAAGAGAATACAACTTCAATCTCATTTTCAGACGCCTCTACTAAGGTTCCAGTTGGAAGGCTAGTTGATTATCCTATCATGATTGGCAAATCTTTGGTCCCAACTAATTTTTTTGTGTTCAAAATGGATCCAAATTGTGAGATACCCTTAATCTTTGGTAGGCCATTCTTGAGCACGGTTGGGATATATATTGGTTTCGTTAAGAAAAAGGGTTGTGCTTGAGATGGTGGATAAGGGAGTTTTATATCCTATCAAGGCAAGATTAAATAGTCTTAGTGGAATGGTTGGGTATAGACAGTTCGAAACAAGGACTCCAAGGATTGAATGAGTGATTAAGGATGGGTTCAATGAAAATGACTCATCGAGTTCTCGGCTTAAAGATGGTACAACCAATTCTCAAAACACGATAGTGGAGAAGAATCCAGAGTCTGGTCCTCAAACCACATAAAAAGTGGTGAAAAACGTCAAGCTTGAGATGTAAAACAAGCGTACTTGGGAGGCAATCACATGGTATCCTTGTACATAGTTATAATTTTCTTTAAATTAATCTTGTTTTGTATGATCTTCTGTCTTTCTCGTGTGTTTTGATGTTGGTGATGATGTAAATAACAAGAGAGTAGAAAAGAAGGTGAAGATTTGAAGTTCAAGATTAACAATGGTGAAGTTTTGAGTGAAGAGTCGACCATTTGGTTGACTTAAATGATTGAGGCCAACACGCTGGAACGGACGAGTATCGACCAAACGGTCGACTTAAATGGTCAAGGGCAACACGCTTGAACAAATGATGATCGACCATTTGGTCGATGAACATGCGATCGACAGGAAGCAGTGGAAAGATGTGTTTCGACCGTTTACTCGATGGACTATGATTGACAGACGCATGCAGGAGAGGATTGATCGATGGTTTGGTTGATGCCCAAGGTCAGCGGTTTGCAATCTTTGTGGTCCGGATGTACAGTACTAGGCTATATGGTCGAGAAGTTTGATTGACCAATACAATAGGATTGTCCACCATCGACCATTTGGTCACCTGAGACCGGTCGATGGCCGCCCAAGGTAAATCATTTTTAACCCAAAATTTTTACAACATGTTTTACTCATCTCTTTCACTCTCTCTCTCTCTCATCATTTTAAAAAAATCACACACTCTCTCACTCCATTTTCTTTCCAAACTTTCGTCTTTAAACATTTTCAATCTTGAATCAAACTATTTCTTCAAGTGTATTTTGATTTCTTGTGCATTTTCTTTAAGTTCCTCCATTATTTCCATACAATCTACAAGTCCAAGGTATGTGAATCTCTACATTAAAGCTCCAAACTTTCTCTTTTCTTACAATGTTCAACTTATGGTGATTTGAGCTTGTTTCTTGATTGTTGGAGTTAGGAATGGTTAGATATTGGTTGAGTTACTTGTTTGGAACTTAAAATCATAAGTTACATGGTTAATTTTGAGAATTTGAAGATCTACGGTTCATGAGTTTGAATTTGTACAAAAATTCAAACATTTATTTTGGGGGAAATTGTTGAATTTGGTCTCATTCTCTTGTGGTTGATGTAACTAGAAAGGAACCATTGTACTTGAAAGCTAAATTTCATAAATTCTTGCTCAATTTTTGGAATTTGATAATGAGAAATTGTTGACATTTTGTTGACTTGAAGATCATAGAAAATTATTGATTTTTTGTTGACTTTTTCTTTGTTTGAAATTTTCTTGAAAAATGATCATGGTTTGTTGGATCTAATTCTTAGTTGAGGTTGAGGAATTGTTTAAATGATTGCCAAGATTCTTCTGTCTTTTTCATGTGTTTTGATATTGGTGTTGATGTAGGTAACAAGAAAGTAGAAAAGAAGGTGAAGATTTGAAATTCAACATTAACAATGGTGAATTTTTGAGTGAAGAGTCGACCATTTGGTCGACTTAAATGATTGAGGCCAACATGCTGGAATGGACGAGTATCGACCAAACGGTCCACTTAAATGATCAAGGCCAACACGCTTGAACGGATGATGATCGACCATTTGGTCGATGAACATGCGATCGACAGGAAGTAGCGGAAAGATGTGTTTTGACCGTTTACTCGATGGACTATGTTTCACAGACGCATGCAAGAGAGGATTGATCAATGGTTTGGTCGATGTCCAAGGTCGGCAGTTCGCAATGTTTGTGGTCCGGATGTATGGTACTCGACTATATGGTCGAGAAGTTTGATTGACCAATACAATAGGATCGTCCACCATCGACCATTTGGTCACCTGTGACCGGTCGATGGCCGCCTAAGGTAAGTCATTTTAACCCAAAAATTTTACAACATGTTTTACTCATCTCTTTCACTCTCTCTCTCTCATCATTTAAAAAAAATCACACTCTCTCTCACTCCATTTTATTTTCAAATTTTTGTCTTTAAACATTTTCAGTCTTGAATCAAACTATTTCTTCAAGTGTATTTTGGTTTCTTGTGCATTTTCCTAAAGTTCCTCCATTATTTCAATACAATCTACAAGTCCAAGGTATGTGAATCTCTACATTAAAGCTCCAAACTTTCTCTTTTCTTACAATGTTGAACTTATGGTGATTTAAGCTTGTTTCTGGATTGTTGGAGTTAGGAATGGTTAGATATTGGTTGGGTTACTTGTTTGGAACTTAAAATCATAAGTTACCTGGTTAATTTTGAGAATTTGAAGATCTACGGTTCATGAGTTTGAATTTGTACAAAAATTCAAACATTTATTTTGGGGGAAATTGTTGAATTTGGTCTCATTCTCTTGTATTTGATGTATCTAGAAAGGAACCATTGTACTTCAAAGCTAAATTTCATAAATTCTTGCTCAATTTTTGGAATTTGATAATGAGAAACTGTTCACTTTTTGTTGACTTTAAGAGCATAGAAAATTGTTGATTTTTTTGTTGACTTTTTCTTTGTTTGAAATTTTTTTGAAAAATGATCGTGGTATGATGGATCTAATGCTTAGTTGAGGTTGACGAATTTTTTAATTGATTGCCAAGATTCTTACTGTAATACCCACGTTCGGCCGACCTAAGAACGCACTAGGCAGGTACATAGATACGATACGTACGGGCAGACTGAACATGACCAAAATGTGTGTTCTGGCCATGGAAAGGCCTTGGAAGCCTAAAGAATGATCAAAATCAGACAAAATCATGAAAAATAAGCTATGAACAAAGTTTAGGACAATAACCTAGGATTAGGACAGAACCTAGTGGTTCGGACAGCATGGTCCGGATCGGACCGTACGGTCATTCAGACATGATTGGTCCAAGATCGAACATGAACCTAGGAGGTTCAGACATATTGTGTCGAGTTTTGGACAAGGTTTAAGGTATGAGACAGGTCTGGTCCGTGTCCGGAAAAATCTGGTCCACGTTAGGACAAGACGTGTCCACGTTCGGAAAAGGGTTCTCATTCGGACAAGAGTTAGGTATGTGTCCGAATGGGTGGCCTAAAAGTAAAACGACCAGAATTAAAGTGTTTTGGACTTTTGATTATTTTGAATGGGCTTGAGCCCGGTCCAACTAAAGGAATTAGGGTTAGGGTTAGGTTACCCTAAGGGTTATAACCCTAAGGGCTATAAATAGGAGCCTTACTCCACCCTTAAAAGGGAATCCGCACAAAGTTAATATAAATTAAGAGAGAGAGAACTCGAAGGAACTGAGAGAGATTGATCTTGTTGAGGCAAGGAGAGAGGTCGAACTGAGTTCAAGGTTTTGCTAGTATTGGCAATTCGAACCCCATAGAGCAAAAAGGAACCCGAAAGAGTCTAAGATAAAGGTGATTTCGTGACCGTGAGGTTGACCTAGATTCGTGTTTGGTAATAGGTTTAGGGGAATCATAGAATGGTTAGGTTGAATGATTGATTGTGAATAGAAGGACCATGTGGGTCGAAATCGTGATTGAGAACCGTGTGGTTCATGAATTATGAATTCCGAACATGGTGTTCGAAACATGTGATTTGTGAACCTTAGGGTTCGGACCTGAATTCGTGATATGATGTGATTCTTGTTCTTGACTCAAAGGTTAGTTTAACTGATCAGGATGTACCCCGGGTAGTTAAACAAATCCTTGAGCATACCCTAAATCGTGATTGTTCTCTGGTTTTGCTTGATTTGTTATTAAATACGTATTCTGGTTATAGCCTAGTGGGACGGGATGACCGAACCACTAAGCAATTCTTTTGCTTATACAATCTGCATGATTGTAGGTAATGATCCGACCAATGATCGAGAAAGTGGCTAATAGGAGCGAGACCAAAGCGGGACAGAGAGGAGGTGGATTTAGGGTTGGGATTTGGGAGTCCTTTTTATTTTATTTAAGATTGAACTTGATGCTAGTACCGTTTTTAATGAGTTATTTTATCACTTGATGTTTTTGTAACCCTGAACTTGAATGTGAATAAGAACGGAACCGACTTTTATGAATTGCTTGGGCTTGTCAGAGCTTTATAATCGAAATTTTGACTTAGTGAATAATGGCACATGAATTAGTTATGTTTGTGAAAAAAGAAGGATGGAACCTTCAGGTTGTGTATTTAGTATAGAGTGACGGTAAAGGACAAGTACCCTCTCCAACAAGTGGATGAGTTGTTGGACCAAATTAGAGTGCTACTTGGTTCTCAAAAATTGATTTGGCTTTAGGTTATCATTAGATCCCAATTGCAGAACATGACATCCGGAAACCGCATTCCAGACAAGGTATGAGCACTATGAGTTTGTGGTTATGCCATTTGGGCTGACCAATGCACCGGCTGCCTTCATGAAACTAATAAACAATGTGTTTAGAGAATTATTGGACGAGTCTGTGATCATCTTCATAGATGACATCTTGGTGTATTCTAAGTCCTCTAAGGAACATGAGGGCCACTTAAGGATAGTTTTGGGAAAACTACGGGAACACAAATTGTTTGGCAAGCTAAGTAAGTGTATCTTTTGGCAAAGGGAAGTAGGATTCTTGGGTCATGTGGTCTCGGACAAAAAGGAGTGTCCGTGGATCCAAAAAGATAAAGGCAATCTCGAGTTGGTCTAGACCCTTGAACACAACAGAAGTAAGGAGTTTTCATGGATTGGCTGGTTAATATAGATGGTTCGTGAAATGATTTGCAAGGATGGCTTAACCTATGACTCAACTTACAGGGAAAGATGTCCCTTTTATTTGGACCAAGGAATGTGAAGAGAGCTTCACAAAACTTAAGGATATGTTGACTAGTACTCTGGTTTTAGCATTGCTAGAACTAAACAAACCGTATGTGCTGTACACAGATGCATCACGAATGGGTTTGGGCTGTGTGTTGATGCAGTATGGGAATGTGATTGCTTATGCATCACGAAAATTGAGGAAACATGAGGTGAACTATCCCACTCATGACTTGGAATTGGCTGCAACTGTTTTTGCCTTAAAGATTTGGCGATCCTATCTTTATGGTGGGAAGGTCCAAGTATTCATGGGCCATAAGAGTTTGAAGTACATCTTCACTCAATTAGATCTGAACTTAAGGCAAAGAAGATGGATTGAACTCATAGCGGATTATGACTTGGTCAGAATACCTCACGGGTAAAGCAAACTTAGTTGTGGATGCACTAAGTAGGAAATGTGTGGACATGGACTCCGAGAGGGAGTTGGAACGATTGGTAGACATGGTTGGAACCTTAAGTTTGTCGGCCTTAATAGTAGAAGAGGATTCCTTAGTGATAACAAGATTTTTAGTCTATGGAATCAAATCATAGTAGGGTAGTGGTAAGTAGATGGATGTGTCGAACCAATACTCAATGATGCATGTAAACAACTTATCTAGTACTAGATTCTAGTTCAGATAATATACCGATCTGTCACAAAGATATGTCATATTTCTAACAAGCTCTCAAACTAGCACAAAGGACAAAATACACTACGAGACAAAATAAAAACAGAACAAAACATTAAAAAACAGAGAATTGATCATAAAACAGAGCAAGATAATGGCAATAGATAAATCTAGGTTAATAAACATGAATCTAGGGGATATGAGGTGATTGATCAGAGGTGAACTCGCTGATCCAACCTCGTCTAGCTATATACGGTGGTCTCTAGACCAGGACAAGCTAGATCCACCCATTCTCATGGCGAGGATCCCTTTCTGATCTGGCCGATCCATTACGACACTAGCCGCGATCATGCCGGATCATAAGCTTAA
>OVBA01003332.1:0-28579 GCA_900406435.1 Lepidium aucheri | reverse complement strand
TATGAAAGCAAGAATGAGTCCCTATTTATAGAAAAATTTGAGTGTTTGAGTAGAAAATACAATTTCTTTTATGTGTCCGAATTGAGTGAAACTAGTATCAAATTATAGAAAATGAAAAATAATAAATTTTGGTATAAATTTTATAAAATTATATTATATATTTTATAAGATAATTGTTCTCAAATGATTGAGGTGAACACAAAAATATGGTTATTCAGTAACCAATAAGAAAACGATACGTGTTAAACATATTTATAATTAAAAAAAACAAACAAACAAAAAATGGTAGCCAATGGAAACGTGACACGTGTTACGTTTCCACAATTAAACGCAGTTGAATTGTGTTCACGGTGTTGATGCCATGTTGGCATTACACCAACCATTGTAAGTCATTTTTTTTTTCAACAGTTTAAATTTTTTTTTCAACACCATTTTTTGTTGCCATTGTAAGTAGTCTAATGTGAAAGAATTGTTTGCCCAACACGAAGAACAGAGGCATGTAAAGCAAAAGAACAACAACTTGAAATTAAAACCAGATTTATCGATTCTAACAAACCCTAGCTCAAATCGAGACTTCATGAACAACATTCAGACAGAAATTGTTCGAAAGCAAACTAATTAAGCTTGAAAATAAGAAACAAGTGCGAAGAAGAAAGGAATTAGTATGCCTTTTGACAGAGACAAACGAATGTGGTTTTTGTTGGCGAAGGATAACAGGTTGCGGCTATCTTCAATGGAGTCAGCGCTGGCCGGTGAGGTTACTGGATCGGTGGTTTGAAATTTGAGAGTGTGAGAGTCGATTCAGAGAGTCAATTTTGAGTGTTAGGTCATAGACAAAATTTTGATAACAGGGGGAAATGGCTAAGTGTTGGCGCTTAAGGGTTTTTTTAGTCTAAGTGTTGGCGGATTTCACGATTTCAGATTCGCGCTTATTATAATTTTATATTAGTGCTGATTAAGTGCTATTACGAACTCATCTTCCATAGCAGTTTGGAAAGTCGTGCTATCCCAGAGTGCTATCAATGCCCAAATTTCTTGTAGTGAAAAAATGATCAAATATGGTTGAAATTATGAGAAATACCATCACTATGTTTTTTCTTTTGAAATATACCACATATAACTAAATTCTTTAACATAACACATTTCCCATATATATATATATATATATATATATATATACATGGGCGGATTTTTTTAATTTTTTTTGTCAACATTGGACCACAATTTGCCGGTCCAATAGTCAAATTTCTACATATTGTAGGTAGCGAGACTCAACTTCTGGTTATGCAAATGTGTCTGTCTTTAATAGATTTAGCATAAGTCACTAGGCTAAACTTATAGTGTATTGTTTTCCTAAATTTCTAATATGCCTCCATATTATTATAGTTTTATATGTTTTCCTCCGGTATTTATAATTTATAGACCAGTATGTAGATATTTGTGTATGCCTATGTTTTCCTTTTCCTTTTGAACTCATGGATCAACCCAACAAACTCGCAAAAAAAAAAAATTAATTAAAGTCATATTAGAAGGTATCGAACCACAATAAATAGTCCATGGACCGCTTTCTGCGTTGGAAATGTCACTTTTAAGGGCATCTAATTCGATAGAACTATGACGAATAACGAACAGTAACTAGCATTTACCGTTTTCTTTAGTTTGTATCCGGGGCATATACCTTTGAAAATTAGAAGAACATTGGCCCACTTCAAGCATTTGATCGATGCTCTCTCGACCGATAAATCTTTACGTGGTGCTAAAGCTAATCACTTGCACGCTACATCGTATTAGATCCTTATCTATCATTAGATTAAAATCTATAGACATGTGCGGGAATTGACCAAACATCGAGGACTTTATTTACATATTTGCTCGGAAAAGACATAAAGGAGAAATGGAATCGGATTCATCCTCACGCTTTATGTGAACCTTAACCAAATATCATTTCTTATATAAACATACCTTGGATAGTTTCTATAGATATCTCTAACAAAACCATACTCAGAACAGAAAAAAATAACTAAAAGGGTCTTTGTTCCAAAAGGAGAATGTTACTTGGAAACTCCTCCACTCACAAATCTCATCATCACCACCACCATGATAAGCACCATGATAAGCATCACAAGCGGAACTCGATGAAAGAGTTCCGAGATGTCTATGCGGCCGAAGAACCAATTCAGGTCTTTGAGTATGAAGATATGAGAAGGTCGCAGAGCGAAAAAATGGGGACGAGGAAAGTGGTAAAAGAAGAGGATATTGACAAGGAAGCAGAAAAATTCATCAAGTCTGAGCATACCAAGTTCAGTAAGTGGCTGACAAAGAGCACCTAGTCTATGGACTAAGAATAACAAATAATAAGGACATACCATGTTCTAAACTAGATTGTATTATATGTTATTGTGTTCTTCTTGTGTTTTTAATTTGGTATTTTTGTAACATAATGGGTGTTGTTTCCTTTTGACTAAAAAATGTATGGGAATATATATTATGATTGGTAATATTTCTGCATCTACTATGGATCTCGAGTCTTACCTTATCTACCAAAAAAGTAATATATGACCACGAATCTTGGTCTTAGTCTCACAATTTAAATGCAACAAATTCATCACACTAATCATGAATACACGAATATGAATGGCAAGATATATATAATATATTTCCTTACAAAATATAAGAGAATAGCTTAAGAGTTGAAACTTGATAGTGGTCTTATTATTAGACAAGAAAATAAACCCCTTTCTCAAAGCAAGGAAAAAAAGGGGAAAACACAGACACAACAATAATTGAAATCGTATATTATGAAAAAACCCTTTTCTTTCAAACGAAGTGAAAAAAAGGGAAAAACATAAACACCAAAAAGGGTTAAAACAGAGGATAGACAATGTGGTATCTTCCTATAAATGTAACAAAGCAAAGCAAAAAAAGGAAAGTGGTAAGAGAAGATTCCACGGCTAGAAAATGGACCTGCAAAGAGGACATGTGGTGTGGTTGTTACCAAACCAGTTGTCTAGACAAGCTCTGTGGAAGAAATGTTTGCACGATACCAATTCACTCACTTCTTCTTCCTCTTTAAACCCACAAAGACACACACAACACTCCGTACCTCTATAACTTTCTTCTTCGTTTTCTTCTTCTCTTACTTCTCTGTTCTCACACAGAGACTTGAACTGTGTTATCGAGATTCTTCTCCTCTCAAAACTCTCTTCAGGCTCGTTATTATCTTCTATCTCCATCGATGTTTCTTCAGTCTCGAGTCCAGAAAATTGAAATATAGACCTCATCATGTTCTTCAACAGAGTAACTGAAACAACCGTGTTCATCACCAGAAGTGGCAGTACTCCTTCTGAAGCTGTCGGAAACTGCGAAAGACCCATTTTTAAAAATGAAATTTTGGAATAACTAGAGATGAGATTGTGAGGCGTTGTTGAAAGTTTGAGAATTGTTGAGTAAAGGAGAAATAATAGAAGAGGAAGTATAGCCGCCACTCATGTCCGGATGCGCGATTGGGTTTTTTAACCAGCGGTAGTCTAAACACGTGTCACCACGAGAGAGGTTGTCGTTAGAGACTCATCTCTCTCAGTTTGATTTTTTGTCTCAATTAAATAACTCAAGTCCCTATGTTTTTGTGGCCTGTTTGTTAATATGCTGTTTCTCTGACACGTGTTGCTATCAACCAACCAGGTGGTGCGTTGTGGCAAGCTCCTTGTTCTCCCTAGGTCGATATCTAATTGACACGTGGAGATACAGCTTTCCCAATTGCTAATTAGTTTAGAGCATCATTAATAAGATGTTCTTCCAAGATTTTTTTAATAAAAAATGAGAAATATTAAATATGAGAAGAGAGAGGAGAGAAAGGTCTCTTAATTAAGAGACTTTGAAATATTTTAAAGAAAGCTATATGCCACATATCTTGTTCTGAATAGTTTATTTTTCAAAAAATAATACAAAATTTAATTATTATATCAAAAAGATTAAAAAAAATTTCTTTTTTTAAGAGACCAAATGTGGTTTCTACCGATAAGACAATCTACATTAGTGAACTCCACTAGGAGTTCACCAAAAAAAAGTAAATAATATTAAAAAATTAAAAAAAATTATTAAAAATTTTAAAAACGACCAATTCGGCGAACCCGGATTTCAAAAGTTCGCCGGCAAGAATTTTTGAAACCCGGGTTCGCCATGATTGGTCGTTTTTAATTTATTTAATTTTTTTTTTTATTTTTAATATATACTCCCTCTATTTCTTAAAGGCTGTCATTCTAAGTTTTTCACACCTATTAAGAAATAATTCTAAAAGTCTTTTATATCCTTAATTATTATGGGTAATAATTAGTTAGATTTCATTTATCTAATTTTGATTGGAGGGTAAAACTGGAACTATTTGTAAAAAGTTGCATTGAAAATGTAGAATGACACTCTTTATGAAACTACTTTTTGTTGCTAGAATGATACTCTTTACGAACCAGAAGGAGTATATTTTTTTTATGGTGAACCCCTAGTGTATGCTCTAATGATGGTCTTACCACGTCATCTGTACGGACATGTTGACAAAGCAAACTTATTGACTCCTGATTCCACACCACACACCTGGTCTGTTTCAGCTCCTCACAATCATTTTGTCATTTTGAAACCATAAATTATTGACAATTATGATTCTATGATTGATGTGCTGATCAAAAAGATGGGTATCTTCTACATATAATTTTGTATAGTGTTGTAACAAAAAACAGAAGTTCTTAAAGATCCATTGAAGAATCTGTCTTGGCTACTAACAATATGGTAAACACTAAAGACCCTCCCTACTAAACGGTGGTTGAATTAGATGGGCTTTCAACTTGTAACGATTTCAAATAATCTTTTTCTGCTTCTTCTACTCTTTTCTCGAACATTTTCCATTCCATATGACATCTATCCCTCACCTGCAACACAATCATCACACACACAAATCTAATCAGATAGATTTATCCAAATAGGTTGCATGTTTGTCAAGTTTTCCAACAGACATATCATCCTGTCTATGAAGATCATATGCTCTCCAAAACACGCTTCTTAATCAGACAAGAGCAAGTTTCTTACCCCTTCCCATGGCGATTTTCCGGAACTTGCTTTTCCCTATTGACAAGAGAAGGAGACTTTTATTAGTTTTTATTAGCGAGGAGAGAAACTGAAGAAGAGAAAAGGGTCAATGAATTAACCTCATTCCCAAGGGAAGGGATAAATTGATGAACAATCCATTGAGAGTCTACTATTCCTATCTTCTCATGTGCAGGCTTTTTCATTTTCACATACAATAGGTGGAAGCGTCTTCATTAGTTGATTAAGCATTCAAGAACATTTATAGGAGGAATACTAAGCAACTTGGTAATATTTTGTGTACCTCAACACATCTTCTAAGTGCAAAATCAAGACCCCAACCGTGAACCAAATCATTCTGTTTTCGGTTCATAATAATAAGGTTTAGTAAGAATTAGGGAAGAAAGGAAATGTATCTTTACAAATATTGTAACCTGGATCATATGCCACACGCAGCGCCATGCATCTATTGAGAATACAGGAGCCATGATCTCCACGAATCTGTAGTTTTATGACAATTAAGTTATATATATGGAGATAAACTTGAGTTTGATGGAAAAATCTATGTAACATACGCAGCACATGGAGGCCGAGGAGGATGAGAGCACCATTCGAGATTTTCACCAGTTGCCCTGATAAGATTCAAGCCATTTATATAACGTTTTGTAATGTAAAAGAGTAATCTAGAGAGGATAAAGAGAGTTATATACAGTTTATGGACTTCACTGTGTTCTCTTCTTTTGGTGATCTCCCATGTGAACCCTTTCTCTGGGTCCAAACCAGGCTGCGAAATCTCAAGGCCGTGCTTCTTCACCAGGCGTATGTATCTGCAACAACAAACATAGTAAGGAAATCTTTTGAATAAGCTCATTAAATGGATGTGGGTTTCAAAAAAAATACTTACTCTTCTGCATTGAAGTGATCGAGTCCAAGATCTTCATCCCATATGAATATATACTCGTATTTTGCTACAATATCAGGGTGCAAGAACCTCTTTGCATACCACCTTAAATTCACAATATGAGAGTCGGAGAAAGTTATATANCAAAAAAAAAAAAAAAAAAAAAAAAAAAAGGGGTTTAAGCAAAAGATATTGATACCATTTTGTCTGCTTTCTGACACTAATGTGTATTGCAGTCTTTGACCACTCAAACTCATTATCCCACTCACTTGTTTCCCCATCGTAATGAAACAGAACAATTGTAAAGTTGTCTGAAAACTGCTTTGGAGTAGACAAAACATAATGAGTTTACTAGTTAAGAATAAACAGAGAAACAGAAGAATGGCTTGAAGCAACCTTCTTAACACATGCATCTACATTGTGTCTCTGTTTATAACCCACTGTAAATGTTGCTAGATATCTCGGTTTCTTTATCAAATCCTGAGGAAACAGAGAAAGAAAACTGAAGCTAATGTCACAGAAAACACTCATTAGAGATGTAATATCCAAGAAATGAGAACCAACCTCTTCAGGGTTCCCCCACAATCTACGCAAGTACAAGTCTGATTCAGATGCAATAATACCAGGTGGTAATCTCTCAGTGCCTCGAGGATTTGAAGGTGCCAATACCTGCATCACATAAACATGTCTTCAGATTTGGTTTTGTTCTTGAAACATGCAAACAAATGTGATGAGTACATAAAACATACCTTTGGAATTTCAACGGCCTTAGAAGGAGTTTCCGTTTCGGAATCTTTATGTGAGACAGCAATGGAGTGAAGAAGGTTTTTCGGGAGATTTGCCTATACAGATACAAAATGGAAACAGATGGAGCAAAATCTAAGACGACTAAGAAAAGTTTAAAGATCAATGAAGAGGAAGAAGAACCTTAGTGATCCAGAAAGATGGAAAAGATAGTCCAAGAAGAATGCCAAAAGCTATAGCAAACAAAACAGTTGTAATAAGCTTAATGCCATCTTCTGGTCTCCTACAAATCGTTGGACTGTAATAACAACAACAACCATCACCAAATCTGATTTAGAGAGAACAATTAGAGAAACGAAACTAAAGGGGCTTTTGTTTTAAAACCTGCGTGACAAGATTCCCATAATTACGTTTTATTTACAACTTTTGATCCTAAGCTCCAAATGTCATCACTCCTGTTCATTGATAAAAACGAAACTGTAATCAATCACTTGAGGCGATACGATCAAAACAGAAATGATCTGAATCTAATCAAAGTACCAAAACAATGCTACGTTCACGTGTAATCAGACGAGAAAACAGGAAGGTTATGTCTGAAAAGAAAGAATGAAATATGACATTACAATGTAGAACATGAAGAAGATTTGAGACGAGAAAGGCGTTTCAATCAAATAAGTGATAATTTTGGAGATTCTTATTAGTGCGGCGATTCCCAGTATTCAGAAGAGACGTGGGGAACGACAAGCTGTGTGGTAAGCTGTATTGTTTTCAATAAAAAGGAAATTAGTGCCACCTGTTTTCTTTTGAGGAATTTTAAAGATTTTTTCTGATATGATTAATGATTTTGCAAATGGACAAAAATGAACGAGTAATAACTTTTAAGGGCTAAATTAGCTATTTGATTTGTTCAAAAGTCAATGTATACATCTAAATATCACGTTCTTTTGGGATACTATATATATCAAACTTATATTGCAAAAAAAAAAAAATGAGATAAATATATATTATATTTATTTTTTGAAGTGAAATCATGCACGATCTGAATTATGTATATGCTTTTGTTTCTTCCCAATTTCATCCGTGTATCATTTGGAAAAAAAAAGTATAAAAAGGTGAATATAACATACAAATCTATTAATGAAATATTCTATAGATTTTAAGAGAAATATATGTGGTATAAGGAAACCTTGATACTAATTCTTTCATCAATTCTTGATGATAATACTAATATAAACGTTCGTTTTCTGTATTTAGTGCTATATTTAAAGCTATGGTTCCGTAGTGAATATTAAGGTTATTTATTATGATGGATGTAATTAAGATAGATGACTCACAATTTTTAACATAGGATGGTTTCTTAAGTATACTACTAGACGATACCTAATTTTAAAATAGTAGACATATTTCATATATATATATATATTTTTTACCATCTAAATTTTGTTAATTAAAATATAGAGTATAACAAACAGGTTAATTACAACAAAAGATTTGAATTTTAAGCATAACGCCATAAAAGAAAATAACAATTAAAATGAACAAGTAGACACATGCTTTTCCTCTAATTTTTGCCACACAAAAGTTTGATTCCGATGAGTAGATAGTCGTCGGAGATTATCCTAACCCGAAACTTTGTATTTCTTGGAGATGACTAAAACGGTTAAAAAAAAGACAATCAATAACCAATCTGTCTCAACCGGTTTGTGCTTAAAATATAAAAAAACAACTCAAAGCAAGGAAGGACTAGCACTTCATGCCTAGGCAATCATCTCGCTTCGCCTCGTATACTTTAAGCAAAAAACCTAAGCAGAATCCTATTAGCATCAATGTTTACAATGGAACAATATTAAAAGTTAAAACCAAATTAAGTTCAGAAAATAAATCCAACAAAAGTTCCAAACTTAAATCTATAAGTCTTAAACATAAAAAGAAAACACAAACCACTTAAACCAATCCAAGTTTAAATATGTAAATCTAAAACTTTAAAAATCAATCTCGTCATCATCTCTATACTCATCAGCTTCCACAAGCACTTCAAAATCTTCATCTCATCCTCTGAAATCTTCTTCAGATAGCCTTTGAAATTGAGATGATGAAGTATTCTTCCCTCTCTCAGTTCTAATTGAAGCTTGTGTTGAGTTGGATGCTCTAGCAGCTTTAGTAACATACTCAGATCATTAGCTCCACAAGTTGTACTTACCATCTCCCATGTTAAATCATCATCTTGAAATACTAATTTATCATAATCATCTGATTGTTCTTCCATCTTCTTAACATCCCCTCATTACTATCATTAATATCTTAGGAGAATATAATCAATTGTGTCTTTCCTCTGGTAAATCGTTTTAGTGTACGATTGTACATAATGAATACCATATGATTCAATCTGTTTAGAGCCAATCAATTCCTTTTCTTTGTGTGCAGCTGTTAGAAGTAACAAATAAAAAACATGAATAACATGTTGCACTACATGTATAATATAACTCTTAGAAATAACAAAATGACATGTTGGCCTAAATGTGAATAACATGTTGCATGAAATAGCCACCATTTAACTTAATTCGTGTTTCTTTTCATTAAGAAATAAAAACCATGAATAACTATTAAAAGTAATATAATAATTATATATTATAACTCACTTACATGTTGAAATACACTCCAATTTCTCACGGCCAGCTGCACTACACGTAAGACTAAAATCTTTTATGGTAAATTTTTTAAGTTTCGGAGTAAACGCTCCATCATATGACTACCAGTCAGCTGAAAAACATTTAACATTGTATGTTATTTTGTTAGTCTTTTTACAAATTAGTAATCTATTAATTTCAAATTATTACCCGATGATTTTGTTTGCCAATGTCTTTTTGCCATGGGATGACCAAAAGTCCTTCACTATTTTAAATTGATCCAAGTCTGCCAATTCTTATCTTGAGTTTCAAGGTCTGGAGTCAACCTTCCAATAGTATCGTATAAACTCTTTACAACCTCTTCACACTCTAGTGCTTCCTTGTTTAAATAATATTCTAGATTAAGAAAATAATCATCAGTACGCAATGAATTATGTAGTTAACTATTCAGTTACTCATCAATGATGTCAAGTGCTTGTAAGTTATATTGCATGGAAACGGAAACGGATACATAGAAACAAAACATATAGAAACGTTGAAACAAAAATTTGAACTTTTTTAGGAAACAGAAACATTTTGGAAACGCGTATTATGTAGATAAATATATATATTATATATAACAATATTAAAACAAGCAATCAGTTCATAATAGAAAAATCAAACACTACAAATTCAATTAATAAATAGTAACTACATTAAAAAATATATACATCATAACTTCTAATTAAAGATTTAGAATATTATTTTCATTCACATTTTCATTAATTTTATCAAACAAAATTGATTCCAATCCACATTCTTCAAAAGAAAGATCTTAAAATTCAAATCTTACAAAATTAAAGAATATGTAATTATTTTATATTACAGTACAACATCTATAAATTAATAATATGAGGACTACACCAAAACTATAATTTTTTATTAATTTATTGAGGTTATTAATCTATTGATATACTAATTAAATCAAAAATTCAAATTGGGACTATAAAATTATATTATTTTATAGGAGTTTTTAGTGTATATTAATTTATAGAATATTAGTTTAAAGATGTTATACTGTAATTATATTACGTTGATATATTTAAACTTATGTTTCAAAGAATCCTAATTTTATTTTCATGTTGTCAAAAATAATAATAAGTTTCTATCGTATTTCTAAAATAAAAATGAATTTTTCCACCGTATTTCCAAACTAAATATTTTAGCAAACGTGTTTCCACTGTATTTTGACCATGTTTCCAAATCAAAGTTTTTTGGAATCGTGTTTCCATTATATTTCCGTGAATTTCTGTTTTCGAAACGGGAAACGGACTTCAGATAGAGTTTCCATGCAACACACCTTGTAAGTATTCATCTTTTCTGTTATTAGAAGTCGTAGGAATTGCCTCTTTAGCCCTATTCATAGCTTCATAGATGTACCCTATAGCTGGATTTTTTTCTCCATCAATAATGTGTAACACTTTAACTAGAGGTCTCGTCAACTTAAGTGTATACAACACATTCGTTCAAAAGTTGTCTTACATAATAATTTGTTTCATTTTCCTTGCTCATGCTTCCTTTGGCCACTTAAAATCATTCCATTCTTGAAATTGACAAAATTCCTCAAGTTTTTCTTCTTTTTGTGATATTGAGCAAGTGTGATAAATGATGTAGCAAACCGAGTAACCGCTGGTCTATGCAGATTTCCTTGGTTTGTGAATCTCCTCATCATATTCACAATTGAAGTATGATGTAGATGTAGTCATCCATGAAAATGCAATTCTTTATTGCATTTTTCACCGTTGGTATTTTTCCAATATCCTTGCAGTTTGCTGAACAAGGCATCCTGTTGAGATGTTGTCTATTGTCCATTAGTAAATTTCCTAAGATGAAAAACCATTACAAATAAAAACTAGAATCGGAATGTAAAAGTAAATAAAAAACGACTTTTGGAAAAACTTACCAACTTTCATATAATTTGCTTCTCCAACTTCCTCCACCATACTATCAAGCATATTAAACAACAAGTTTGAATCTTCCACCACTTCTGAAACATCAACGCACTTGATGAAAACTGATCCTCTTGGCGAATTAACAAGAAAGTGTATAATGTCTTTTTGAACAATGGAATCATGCCATTCATCTAAAATTAGTGAACACCCTTTAGTTACCCATTCTTTCTTGTGTTCCACTAAGTTGTTCTGAGTTTCTTTTACTTCTTTCTTAAGCAAAAGAACATGCAGCTCATACATGGACGGTGGCTTAAAGCCAAATCCGTATTGCCCAAGTAACTCGAGTGCCTCTTTAAAACTATTATAAATAACTCCATTTAACAGAATTGCAACATCATAGAACTACCTTGCAATAACACTACATACTTTGTCCCTAAAATCTTTATCACAAATACCAAAGATATCCTTTCTGACTTTCAAAACATCAGAAGGGGTTGGACACACAAACCTATCAATTGGACCTTTGCGTTTCTTCAAAGAAGAAGGCTGACCATGTCTCTGATCACGTCCCTGACTAGGCTGAACTTTAACTTCTTCTTCTTCATCATAATTGTTGTACTTGTATTCAAGGAATTGGAGGCAGCATTTGAGTAGTAGCCTTTGCCTATTTCTTCTTTTTTATGAAGGCTATTACTTTTGATATCACATCATCATGAACAAGTGGACATGGAGTGACATTCTTCAAATCACTAGCTAAATTGATCTTTTATACGTTTAACTCCATCATTACGCACTTTATCACAAAAATTTCACTTTAAACTACCATATTTCTCTTCACGAATTGCGTATTTTCTACCTATATCTATCTTCCTTGAAGATTCAGACATGATGCAAACGTAGTATATACTAGGGAGAATTGAAGATTAAAGAAAAAATCAAACAAAGAATTGAATTTGAAAACTGAGAAAGAAGATGAATAGTTAACAGAGAGAATGGAGGTGAAGGAAGCATGAGAAAAAGACAGAAGAATTGAGAAGAAAAAATAAAAATATTCATGTTAAAATTATTAGGAAACATAAGTAATTAAGTTTACACTATCACACAAGTTTGGAAAAAGCAGAAAACACAATTACACATTAAACTGAATATAAAATGATTTACCTTGTTTTATTAAACGTGCCTCGTTCCATGACGAAACGATTCAAAGCACTCACTTAGGTGATAACGCATCGCCTCATCAACACAAAGCATTACATTCACCGCTTGATCTTGCTTCACACCTAGGCGTTTCTATTTTAACCGAAGCAACAAATTGCTAGAAGTTTCAGCAAACTCGGATAAAAAGATGGATTGAAATAAAGAATCCACGATCGATTGTTTAACTTATAGAAGCTCTAGATACTTGGAATTAACGATGAAAAGACAATGAATATGAACTTAGGGGAAAATGCTATGAAAATAAACTATTTTTCTTATACCAACAAATATTTAAGACTAGATAAGGATTTGTGTGAATTATATTAAATGAATTGGCCTGCTTTTACTTCGTATTTAGAAGATTTCTTCTGTTTAAAAGTTTGTTTTAACTGTTTTGGCATTCATTATATCCTAGTATTTTGAATCATAGAGTTGATTTTTTTGCTCATTATGTAAGAAAGGCATCTCGTGATCATTATTTATAAAATCTTATCTTTGATTATGAGTTTTTAATTATTAATATATAATGATTTTCAAAAAGAACAAAAAAAGAACAATGTTTTTTAAAAATATATATGAAATTAGAAGTTAAACTAATATTTATATATCTCAAATTATAACTTATCTTTAGCTTTCTAACCAAGTTTATTTTTATTATATTTTGTACAAATCTAATATTATTATATTTTATACTCAGTATGAGATAAATATTTTTGGTTATTTTTATTTTATAATTTTAAATAAAAATAATAATTTATATTTATTTATATTAGGATTGTGAGTAAAAATAAACGTTTCATGGTAAATATAAATATTTAAGAAAAATATGTAAAAATACTACCAAATTTAGGATCGTTAGATTTGATATAGAAGAATCATGTTAATGAGTAACTTTGTGATCCGACTTTATGTAATAAGATGAGTAACTTTGAGATCCAACTTTATATAATAAAACATAAAATAAATATTTGTGATTATTTTTATTTTATAATTATAAATGAAGATAATTATTTACAATAGGATTGTTGTTATGAATATATATTTTGTGCTAAATATAAATATTTAGAGAATACTATATTCTAAAACATATTAAAATACTCTAAAATTTAGGACCGCTAGATTTGACACATGGAAGAATTATGTTAATGAGTAAATTTGAGATCCAACTTTATATAATAAGATATGAGATAAATATTTGTGATTATTTTTTATTTTATAGTTATAAATGAAGATAATTATTTACAATTTTTTTATGTTAGCATTGTAAATAGAGATTGCATATTCGTCATAAATATAAATATTTAAGGAAAAATATGTTTTAAAATATAAAAAATACAGCAAAGTTTAGGATTGTTTTTTTGATAAAGGGCTTCCAAAAATTAAATAGATAGAGTTTACAGGGAGAGACACATAAGAATTACATACATTGTAACCAACATAAATAAAAATGATCAAAAGAAAAAAGAAGCTCCACCCATTACTTTACTGGGCCAAAAATTAATCTCATGGTCCATACGAGGCCCATAAGATCTAAACCATCTGTGAAACCCTAGCAACCAGTCTCTACCGCTGAAGACTCTAAAGTTGAAGCCGCCGCCGTAGAATAGGGAAACACAATGGCTAAAACATCCCGAATCTCCAAAGCTGACCAAAGTCGATACCGGAGATAATCTCTGGAAACGCCACCTTCAAAAACCAGAACAGAGACCAAGAAGAAAGAACCGCCGACAAAAGAGGAAGAGAGGAGGGAAAACGTAACTTCCACCGAGAATCTCTTTCAATCCCAAAGCCTCTTCTAACAAGGGGATACTCGGATTCTCATTCCGCCATCGTAGCTCCTTTTCAGATCCTAACGCAGTCCTCGAAACATCAGCTTTACTCAACAAGCGATCGATTGAACCCACTTTCATCACCCTTTCGCCGGATCCACTTCATCTTGACAAACCGCCGGAAAACAGATCAGAAACTTTAGAGAGTCAGCTTCATCCTCGTTATAACCAGCTCAAGAGGCTTCAACTCCTTAACGATAGTGGCTTCATCCACGGTATAACCGGCTCCGCTCCTAAGATGAGATTCTGCTTCCTCCTTGATAGATCTGGAGATCCACCATCTGAAGACACAAAAAACTAAAACTGAAACCAACAGAGGAGCGGAAAGACGAGAGTGGGAGACAAAAATAAAGAAAGAAGAAGAGAGAAGACCCTCTCTCGGCCACCGACGGCAAACGCCGGCGACCAGAGAAGTCACGAGAAAATGAAAAGGCAGCTATAGGGTTTTCTGTCTGGGAGAGAATATGCTGCTTAAAGGCTTTTTCGAATTAAAGTTTAGGATTGTTAGGTTGGACAAGTGGAAGAATCATGTTAATGAGTAACTTTGAAACCTAACTCTATATAAGATTATTTTTATTTTGTAATTACAGATGAAGATAATTATTTACAATCTTTTTTAGTTAGAACTATAAATAGAGATAGATATTTCGTGATAAATTTTAAAAAATATGTTTTAAAATATAGAAAAATACTATTAAATTTAGGATCGTTAGATTTGGCACGTGGAAAAATTATGTTAATGAGTAACTTTGAAACCTAACTTTGTATAATAAAATTGTAAATAGAGATAGATATTTCGTGGTAAATATAAATAATTTTTTAAAAATTGTTTTAAAATATAGAAAAATACTATAAAATTTAGGATCGTTGGATTTGACACGTGAAAGAGTTATGTCAATGATCAACTTTGAAATCTAACTTTATATAATAAGTAGTTTAAAATCTAACTTTATATAGTAAGGTTTGGGTGTGGTTTCGACAAAGCTTAGCTTTGTTTGATTTGCCGCTTTTTCTTTGTCTCAAACGCCAACGGGTCATAGTTTGAATATAAGAAAAATAGGATCTAGAAGGCTAAAACTACATTTGGACTCACAATGCAATTGACCAGGATCTATGCAATCTGAATTTCTGTAATCACACGGGACTACAATGAATCTTATATAGCAGGATCTAGAGAAAGCCGAGTGAATTATTTATAATCGTCACACAAAAATCAAAAGCAAAAGCTAGACTCGGGACAGGAAGCACGTGGACTCACAGGTAACAAAATCACTGTAATAAAAGAAATATGTAAATAACCATGTTCAGAGATTAATGCCAAGCTAAGTCCAACTTTATTTATAAAAATGACTAGACCAGATTCAACCCGTCTAGAATCAGGATCAAATGTTAATTTGGGTGCGAACTTGGAACAGTCAAATGATTTATAACTTTGATCCAAGAGATTCATCCTCCGAGCCATAGCATTCTACTTATTGAATAAAAACGACGGGAAAACACACATTTATTGATCACTCTCCTACTTACCTCGTCGAGCCAAATTAAACTCTTTTTGGTAAAACATAACAATATGAGAGAACATGTTAAAGCTTTGCAACAATTTATCAAGTGCGTATATACATTATAATCAAAAACAAATACAGAGAGTGTGGTTTTTGGTATACAGTACCGGTTTTCTCATAGTAGAGGTTCAGCGAGTTCCATCTCGTTCGAACTCTCTTGTGCCGCTTCAACTCTTCGACCTCCAACAAAATCAATCCCGAGAAGCTGCCATGGCCAACACGCATATCTAGCTCTGTTTGAAGTGTTCATATCTCTATGGGTTTCTAACTCTTCAACTTTACGGTTTAGCTCTTGGATTCTTTCCCTCAACTTGGTTGCTCTATTGTCTGCGAGTCTCAGAGATCTCTCCGCTGCATCCCTTGCACCCATTGCTGCAGCAGCCGTCTCTTCCTTAAACTTCAATTTCTTTTCTGATTCTATAATCACTTGCTTTGCCTCTTCAAGTTCTTCTTTAAGCACATACAGCTGAACAAACAAAGCCAGGTTAAGACTGTCATTCCTTAGTTGCCAGGACATGCGCACGTAGAGATCAGAGAACATAGGTACAATCCAAAACCGAAGAAACTCCTTTATTCATTTCACCAAGAACGACACATCATAAAGAGACTTGATTAATTACAGAATCTATATTATGCCCAACCATATCCTTAAAAGAATCCTGAAAACCCCAAAGTATTCACCTAGCTAACTCAACTACATTTACTGGCGTTGCCATGCCAACATAGGGATGACACATTGAACAACAAAAAGGTAATTACAATGCTCCTACACTAGACTAATAAAAGAACTTATCACGCACCTGTGATGTGAAGTCTTGTTCAACAGCTCCACCAGCAGCAGCCTCCTGCTCGGCTGCTACTTTCCATCTTGTTATTTCTTCTTCAGCCGCAGCAATGTCTGTCATTAGCCCTTCAACCTATCATCACATAGAACCAAAATTCAAACAAACTCTTAAGACAGAGTGTAATATACTTTTTTCATACTAAGAAAAATGATGCACGAAACAATCAGCTTTCACAGCAATACCAGGCAAAAATTCACTCACGTTTTCGTTCGCTATTCTCTCCTTTTCTTTAAGTTCTTCTATTTGGCGCATTCTCTGATTAAGCTCCTTTGTCTGAGAATCCAATCGTTTCCGAAGAGAATTAATCTCTTCCCTGGTTGATATACGCAAAAACAAGTGATCAATATAAGTTTCAGCAACAAAAGAAAGCAACAGATTTCTGCTTTAGAGAGCTTGCCTTGATTCTTCTAACAAATGTTTCAATTCAACGATCTCCAGCTGTGATGCCTTAACAATATTCTCCAATGTGCTCGCCTGCATTCCAATGTGGAAACGTCATATGGTACCCAAACAAATGAAGTTCAGAAAACATAATCGGCCAAAAGGAACACACACCAGGGAAAATATTTCATTCTCTTCTGTGCTATGCTGACCATCCATACTATCACTACAAGAATCCTGAACCTTCCCATCCTTTGAGAGTTTACTGAATTTGGAATCAATACCAACATCCCTCAAACCATTCTCCGCTGCTTGAAATAATTCTCTTTTTTGGGATGGCTGCTCCACTATCATCCTTTTAGACAAAGCACTTCGCAGTAGCGTACCAATATGTTCCTTTTCCTTGACTAATAGACCCACAGTTTCATTCAAATCCCTCAGTTCATGGCTCTTCTCTTCCACCAAACTCTGTGCTTTCTGAGAAACCACTTTGGTCAGTTCGAAGATGGATTCCATACCTGCTAAAGAAGCTCGAATGTTCTCCTCCATCTCTGTCTCTTGAGGCATAAAGAAAGACTCGGACAAATCTGAATGTTCTGAAGTATTTCCGTCAACTGTCTTTACAACCTCGTAAAGCTGGTCATGAATCCTTGACACAAGATTAAGCTGATCCATCAACAAAGGACGCTGAGCTACCATCTTCATTTCCATACTCTTTAACTTTCCATCATACTCATGAACCAACTGTTTCAGCTGCACAACTTCGCCTTCCAGTACACCTACCTTCTCTACATTATCTTTTTCAAGTTCAGAAATCCTCTTATCTTTCTCCTTTACACTCCTCTCTAAATCGTCAACAAGTGAAGCCTTCTCAGCAACCTCTAATCGCAAATTACTGATGGCAGATTCCAACTGAGAAACTTCAATGGCAATCTCGTAATTCCGTTGGTCCATCTGCTCCCTAGCTTCATTTCTCGACTTTGCCGTGGTATCAATCTGCCTAACAAGCTCCTCCACAATCTCATTTGTACGCTTAATAACTCCATAGGCTACAGAAGCCAGACCAGTGTATTTCTGAGACTTGGGTAGACCTCCATTTGAAAAATTCTTAAAGCTGCTTACTTTACCAGATATCTTATCAATCCCAGAAACCAACATATGCGACGAATTCTCAATCTCTGCGTTCAAACCATCTCTAGATCTAACAGCTTCATCCAGTTTTTTCGACATCTCATCCTGCTGCTTATTCAATTCATCCTTACCTTTACTTACATTTTCCAGCTCCTTCAAAAGATTCTCCTTCTCTTTCAATGCTTCATCTCGTTCTCGCTTAGATTCCTCACGCTTTTTGAGTGCCTCGTGCGCAAGAGACTTTAACCGGTTGAACGAGACCTGAAGTTCCGATTTCGAACTCTCAGCAGCTTCTCGAGCTTTCTTTTCGCGATCTAGCTCCGCAATTAACTCCGTTAGTCTCTCCTCCGAAACCTCTTCACGCGGCGTATCTTTTAAAACAACAGGCGCCGGTTCATCGGACTCAACATCGCTGAGGACAGCGTCGGTGTCCTCCTCGGTTCCCTTAGCCATCCAACCGTCGATCAGTAATGAGAATTCTGCCTTCTCTCCGATCTAGGGTATAAAAGAAAACAGTGGCGTGCAAGGAATTGACACAATTGGTTCGCTAACGAAGCGAAATTGGAAGAGGGACGATTAGAATAAAATTTTCTACCAAACAGCGATCTCTGACCAGAGGATGGATACTTCCGACAGAGATTGTTAGGTCTAGGTGAAAAGATGAGCCGATCTTTATACGACGGTGGAATTTCGAAGTCTACGACGGAGAGGACAGAAGAAAGCAATCTCGGGTTCGGGTCAGTTTACAAATTCTTTCTTTTTTTCTTTCTTTTTAATTAAAGGATTTCCTAAGCCACTTTGTATTATTTTATAGAAAAAAATCAATTAAACCTCAAACTTACAAATACGGATAGAGATCAAACATTCAAGTAGCTCAGCTCCAAATTAATCATCAAATTTGGTCAGTATATTCAATTCTGTAAAATTATTATTTAGTATACCTTTGATTTAAAAGGTATATGTGATGTTACTGGAGATGTTCTCATGAAAATTTATTAGTGCAAATAGAAAGGAAATGGATATGACAATGGAAAACAAGTTCTCAAAACTTGGTCGATCAGATATTGACACGAATACTGAATACGTAATTTATTTGTCCGTTTATGTGTGTTTTCCTCTACAAATCTATTTTTGCTTTTATCCTGAGTGAGTGTGCTATGGATTCTTGGTTCTTGCAGATAGATAGTGTTGCTAGAACTAGAATAGAACTAGCAGCTACCAAGAATGAACATAATCTCTATGCCATGTCTTTTGATCAATTGTTTGGTGAGGCGTCATGAACCTGGAATATAGCTCCTTCTGTTTGGGCTCCATATGTGTTTAATTGTGCTTGTGAAGTTGTCTTATTATAATCCGAACGATATTATAGGTGATACAGCAGTATGAAAAAAAAAAAAAATAAGCAAATTTCTTAATGGCTTATTACTTTACTTGAGGGTAAAATTCGTTCTGAATTTGCTGTGTGTCAACCACAAGTTGCAACTTCTGGTGCAAATAATATACTATGCTCTATTAAAGTGTAAGATATTTACCTTACAATCTGTAAATTTAGCATTAACATCAATATTGTTTTTTCCTTTCTTTCACATTTTTCAAAACTCTTTCAAAATTTTAACTATCACTTCAACTTTTCAAAATAGTTTTTATAAAATAATACTGCAGCATCGCACGGATATTAACCTAATGTTACTAATCCAGACGCCGAAGAGACTGTCAGTTTGTTTTCTTTTCGTCTATACAATAGATTTAAACCTTTATGTATAGTTGCGGATTGAAAAAATCTAGGTACTAAATTAAGATTAAGATTACTAATAAATGGTCAATAATGCTAGATTATTGAGATCTTTATAGATTCCTGTGAACGAGGATAATGTTTTTTTTAAAAAAACTTGGAATGTAGGAAGGTGTATTGAAAGTAGAATTTCATAAGATTTTGATTTATTTTTAAAATCATATGTTATTCAATTATTGATTTCTAAATGTTTTCTAATGCTATGTTATTTAACTTGAAAACTTATTCAAAATCACTCAAAATAATTCACAATTTCTTGTTATTTATTAAATTAAGTTAATTCGTTTTAAGAAAAATATTTATATGATTTTGGGTGATTTTCAATAAGTTTTTAGTTAAAAGTTATAGATCAAAAAACTCTCACTTTAAAGGTGTGATTTCAAAAAAAAACAAAAAAAAATAATATTTTTGTCAATATTGGGTCACAACTGGTCGGTCTATTAGTCAAGTTCCTACATAATATAGGCAATAAGACTTAATCTTTGAATGTGCAACTGTATCTGTTTTTAGTAGACTTACCACATGTTATTAGACTAAATGTCACCTGCATGACCACTCAAATTTTGACAAAAAAAAAGAAAGAAAAAACCTTCGGTTCCTTATCTTCTTTTGCTATTTGCTTTTAGGAAAATCAAAGTTCAATGTTTTTCCTAGGGATGTTAATATGAGTTGGCAAAGCCCATTTAATAAATGGGTATGTTGTATAATTTCAAACCCATTTAGACTCATATATCTAAAAATGTTATACATGTTTATATGAGTTTACTCATTTATACCCATTTATTAAATAGGTTTTAGTAAAATTAAATGGGTACCCATTTAAACTCATTTATTAAATGTATTTGTTAAATTTAGATATATTTAGGAAAATAAAAATAAATTATATAAATAATAACTTTTCATGCATACTCATTTGCAAAAATGGGTTTTATCAAAAATTTTCCTCCGGTTTTTTAAAATTGTAATTATACTCTTAGTTTATTTTTCGAAAAAAATAATTCCTACCAATTTTTTGCAAAAGAAATTTTCGCGCCTAATTTTTTCTTGCCAAATTTTTCCGCAAACTTTTTTTTTCAAAAAAAATTTTGGCAAGAAAATTTTTTGGCGGGAAAAAAACTCGAATATATTTTCTTCTTTCTCTGCAAGATTTTATTGTATTAGTTAGAATTCCCTCGATTCCAATGACTTCCAATTTTACCATCGTCTGTAATGATTTCAAAATGACTTAGGCTCTGTTCGTTTCGTGGTCGCTAGCGACTGCGATCAGCGACCATGACTAGCGATCGCGATCAAAAAATTGGTTTTATGTTCATTTGTTAGTTGCTGCGACTAGTCGTTGCGACCAGTCGCTATGTTGTACGTTTCGCAGTCGCAACGATCAGAGATACATTTTTTATATAAAAAAAATTTACAAATTTTTTTTATAAATTTTATAATATATTCATAAAAATTTTAATTAAAATTTGTATGTTAATCTAAGTTAGAAAATACTGATATTTATTTGGCAAAAAATATGCAAATTTGATTGAAAAAATTTAATAAAAATATTACTACATTTATATATTAATCATCAAAAATATATTNTATAAGGAATTAAAATCAAATATTTGTAAATTTTTTTTTTCAAAATTTATTATTTTTACAAAAATATATAAATTGTAATTATTATAATTTTATAATTTAAATTTAAATTTTATTTATTTAAATATATTTTTAGTTAATTAATTTTTTTTCGCTAGTTTGTTTGTTTGGGAGTCGCTGGTCGCTAACAACCAATTCGAGTGACTAGTCGCTGAATTTTTTAGCGACTCAAAATTGCAGTCGCTGGTCGCTAGCGACTGGTCCCTGAACCAGTAACCGCGAAACGAACAATTTTTGGTCGCTGTCGCTGGTCGTGGTCGCTAGCGACCACCAAACGAACAGAGCTTTATTACAACTTATTATTACAATCGTTAATAATCTTTATGAATAAGTTTTTATTTTTTAATTGTTTATATTTTGAACTATTTGATTTGAGATATTTTACTTGGTTTTAAACAAAAATAAAATTATATTATAAAACTATATTTTAATATTATTTAATTAGTTTTAATAAATTAAAATAAACAAAAAATAATTAAATGGGTATAAATGAGTTTAAATGGGTAAAAAACATTTAATTGTATTTGAATAAATAAGGTTAAATGGATATAAAAGTAATAGATTTATGATTAAATGGATTGAGTTTTAAATGGGGGTGAGTTTACCTATATTAACATTCCTAAGTTTCCTCTCCTCAACCCAATTTAATAAGAACCGAGAATCATTATGGGCTAATAAAGGTGAAAGATTATTTCTTAAAGAAAATCTTTTGAGTTGAGTTCCACAATCAAACTTCGGAAAACACAAACAATCAAAATAAGAAACAAGATTGATCGGTGTTGATGCTGAAACTCAACACTAGTTAAGAAATCGTGGAACTTTAAATTAAACACCTTTATTAGACGTAAATACGTTACAAATGAAGATCGAACAATTCTCTAGTTCCTAGGTTCTAGGGTTTTCTCTCTCTTTTCTCGTGTCCCTTTTCTAAGGTTAAGGACTAGTATTTATAGGCTTTTGGCCCTAGGTCTTTGGGTGTAGATCCTCTCAAGATTCTCCGAGATTTTCTTCTTGATTCCCGGCGAGCATGGTGAAGTATGGCGAACGAGTCTGTTGCTCGCTTAGTCGGCTGCGTTCTTCTGGGCTTCGTATGCTCGGCCCAAAGAACTTCATGGAGCTCGCCTGGTTATTTGTTTGGCCCATCCAATTATTGTTGAGCCCGTTAAGGATTTTGGGCCTGGTATCACCAGGAGCCCCCCAGATTTTGAAGCGGTTTAGTCGGTTCAAAAGCGTGTTATGTTGGGGATTTTTCCTATTCTTTTGATAAGTCCATATCTTCGAGGATCTAGGTTTTCCATATCTGATTTGCTTCTGTCTCCTTTCCTATTTATACCGGTCCTTAGCTCCTTTCGCTTCCCGTATTCTTAAGTGATCTCCGCGAGAATGTCTTCTTCGGACTGTGCAGACAAAATTGCTAAATCCGATGGTATTAATTCTTTCGCTTCTGAATCTTACTTTGTTATTTCACGTCATGAGAATGACTTGTATTGTTTTTCTTTCAGGCCGTAACCCTTGTTCTCGGGGAGGTCAGAATCGTCCTCGTTCGATGGTTTACAAACGTCCCAATCCTGGAGATACTTTGTCTGGTGGTCTTCCCCTTGTTGGTCGGGGGAAGGTGGACTCGCATGAACACCCGGGTAAGCGATCACGTGCGGCTGATGATATGGTGATTTGTACTAACCCGGAGAGAGAGGGTGGGCAACAACTTTCTGGTGCCCCTACTCCTGCTCGCGGGAAACGTTCTGATTATGTTACTCCAAAATTTCATTGGAGTTTCTCGCACACTCAGAATTGCCCTATAACCGAAGACAAAGATGCTATGTCGATGGTTCTTCGTCACTTCAAACATCGCGGCTGCATTGTCCCTGCGTTTTCCGACATGGCGGAGAATGCGATTTATTCCGACGTTCTGAACAGCTTCGGACAGGTAAAATAACTTTTACCAGGTTCCTTTCTGTTGTTGCATATGACGTCATTACTTATTCCTTTGCAGGCTATCGCAGCTTTCAACCGTTATGTTAGTGTGTGCGTAGCTCGGTTTTCATCTCCCGTTGTTCATGAACCAAACAAGACGGTTGATACTTTGGCGAGCATGCTTAGTTCTGCTCAAGAAAAGGAGGCTAAAAACCTGGTCGAGCTTAAGCGCCTCTCAAGTCGTCTCGTTTCGGCGAATAAGAGAATCTCCGAACTCGAAAGCTTATTGCAACAAGAACATCTTGCTCGGAAATCCTCCATAAAGACTGCAATTGCCGCGACTACGGAGGATTTATCGTCTAAGCATCGTGATCATGTTTCCCGACTGCAGTCTCGTCTTGATAAGAAAGACCAAGAAGGGAAGATAGAAGTGAAGATTTCTGATGTTGATGTCCGTTTAGACATGATTGATAAGATGAAGAAAGGAGACCTTGATATCAAATCGGAGGAAGTTCGCCTTCACGATTAGTTGTCTGGGCTCGAAGTTTACCTTAGTATCCTGGACTATTCCGACTTAGTCGGTGAGGATGTTACTACTGATCAAGAGCCTTCTTCTTTTGAGGGGGTTTCTTCGAATGGGGTTAATTCTCCTCGCCATATCTTGTGACTGGCGTTTTTTCTTTTTTGCCTCTTTTTCCTTCTCTTTTAAGTTTTGTTCGTTCTTTTTCTTAAATGTTTTTCGAACATTGGCGGCGTCTTTCTCGCCTTTTAAGTAATGGTTGCATTTTCCTGTTCCAAATGTTTTTATGTAAAACATTCTTGGTTTGCTGCTCGCTAGGTGATCAGTCTAGGTTCTCGCAGTTAATCGCTGTTTTAAGCGTAATCAGAAGTTGCTCTTTTGTCAATTTTTGATTTTTAAATTTGTTTATTTATGAAGTTATCTTCGCGAGGTTTGCTCGCTATCGCCTGTTTTCGGTGTTGTACTTCCACGTGGCGTTCATCCGGCGAGGTGTGAAGATTAGCAATATGACGGGACTAACCTTTCCCTCCCGTCATTTCCGCCATTTGCCATTTTTTTCTCGAAAATTTCTCGAACTCTCTAAGCATTCTCTCTTTCTTCCCCAGCTCTGTACTCTTCGAAGCGAAATCTTCGCTACTTTCTCAAATTCTTCGAAGCGAACGATACTTTTCAGGTAATTCCCCCTTTTTTCTTTCTATCGTCCTTCGATTCTTCTTATAAATGGCTAGAGGTTCCGATTCTGAAAGACACTGAAGCCTTCGAATATGAGAGGGTTCAGCCACTAAGAAGGAAGCTTTGGCGTTCGACGCCATCGCCAGAGTATCCACTCTCAAGCTCTGACGAAGAGACGGAGGTTTCCTCTAGTTTTGCGGCCGAGAATCAGGCGTATCTTGAGTCGCCGGTGGAAGGGACGGAGATTTTTGGCCCTCATCCTCCTCCTGTGCTAACTCGGAGAATTTTGACTCTGTTTGGGAAGGAGAACGGGTTCCCGGAGGAGGTGACTACGCTAGTGTCACGGCCTGGGATGTCGTCGGAGTTGGTCCCGCGAGGATACCTGTGCGCGTATCCGATTTTCTTCAAGGAGTATGGGCTGCAGTTCCCGATTCTCTATGAGCTGCTCGCGCTCCTCGATTTCCTGAACCTCGCGCTTCCCCAAGTGTGCCCATCTTTTATTCGGGCGGCCTTGGGGACCCTGACCCTCTCGGTGGAGCAGAAGGAGCCCTTGCGAGGACAAGATGTCCCTTACCTGTGGATGGTGAAGACCAACCCATCCGGTAAGGGGACTTTTTATATGTCGGGAAGGCCTGGTCGCAAGGTAGTCACGGAGCTGCCTAACAAAGATCACGAGATGAAGTGGGATCAGTACTTTTTCTTCAAGATCTGTCCTGCGAGCATCGGCCGATTCCCGCCGAGCAGGCTTTGAGTTGCTTGGACTCGCGAGACTGGTCGGACATCTTGCTCGACTTTCTTAGGTGCTCGTCCCGTAGTGTGATTGTGCTCGCTAACCATTGCTCATCTCTTCTTTGTTTTGCAGGTTTTGGACAGATAAAGTCTTACGATTGCGTTGTGAAGCTTGCGGAGAGGCTTTGACAACGAGGAGATATCCGGTGGTCGTCTTTTACGCCGGTTCGAATTCAGAACGCTCTTTTGTGTAAGTTTATTATTTTTTTTGTAGGGACTTGTTGTGGCGGGGCTGATGAAATGCCATGATTTTTGTAGCTCCGCCTGAGGGCGATTTTTTTCAAGTTACTTTGCCGCCTCTGAGGGTCCAAGGAAAGAAGAAGAACTCTGTCTCACCGACTAATGAGAAGAAGAAGAACTCTGTCTCGCCGACTAACGAGAAGAAGAAGAGTCAACGAGGGGAGTCGTCGAAACAAAAATCTTCTCAGAGCATGCCGATCAGACCTCCTGCTCATCTTTCTCACGATATGGCGGCTGGGGTTGGCGAGAAGCAAGTGATCGCTGCTCCTCGCCCTGTTGAGGCCGCAACGCCCACTATTCCGAGGACGGAACACTGTGCTGAGGCGTTTCCCATGGATCCTCCTCCCTGCGAGCAGGAGATGGTGGAGTTTACTGCTCCCTCCGTAACAGGTACCATGTTTCTATCGAATATTGGGAGTTGCCCTATCATTAATAGGTTGGATGGTAATTTACTTTTTATTGCAGATCCTTCCCACAGACCAGATGACATGGCCGTGGATCCGCCTACTGGGGCTGAATGATCTACTATTGCATGAGTGGAGGCTGAATCTTCCACTCCCGCTGCTCCCGCCTCTATGGAAATTGTGGCGGTCGAGCCATCCGGCGAGCAGCGTGCCGCCGAAGACGAGCGTCTGGTTGAGCCAGACGATCATGACGAGGAGATGATTCTTCAAGATTCCGCCCGCGAGGTGACTGGTTTCCACGAGGCGCAGATCCCGCAGAGGGTGCTGGAACCAGGCGAGGAGGGCGTCACCCTCGCGATGTCCTGCTTTTGATGAAGGAAGCGACTGTTCATCTGCCTCTATTTCCAAAGATGGTTTACAAGGAGGAGGTGCAAAGCGAGACTACTCATTTGCTCCGGGTAACTTCCTATCCTTTCTGAGTTATATATCCTTTGTGGTTAATCCCTTAGTTGCTTAGCTTATACTGTAATTTATTTGTTTTGCAGTACATCGCTGCTCGGAATAAGAGGATTGCTCGGGCAGAGAGTGACTACATGAACTTTGCAGAGAAGGTTTGCGCGAACCTCCGTGCAGTCATTGAGCAGACCACTGAAGTTCACGATGCTGAAAAGCGTGAACTCAAACTAGAGAGGGACGGTGCTCTCGCAAAGTTCTTTGCTGAGAAGGAGGTATCCTGCGGGCTCCAAAAGGAGAAAGATGGTCTCGCTGCCCGGCTCGAGGAGATGGAAGAGCGCGCACTCAAGGCTGAAGCGGACCTGCGAGATGCCGAGCAGTTCTCGATTGAGGAGACCAATGCCCGCATCCTTATGGAGGAGTCGCTGGAGAAGGAAAGAGCTGCTGGTTTGCAGATTCACTCTAAGCTCCGGTGGGAGATGAAGGAACTGGTCGGTGGCTGGGCTTAGAAGAAGAAGGTCTTTAAGGACAAGTGGATCCGTAAAGACAAGGCTACTATAGGCGAGCTCAAAGTGAAAGAGGCCATGGCGAACCGTTCCTTGCTTGCCCGGGTAGAGAAAGGCGATCTCCAGATCGAGGATGAACGCAAACTCCTGGACCCATTAGAGGCGGAGGGAAACACCGAGTATGAGGAGGTTTCCGACCCGAAATTTGACTAGGGTCGTTTGTTTGTATAAAAACTTTTATTTACGTAATCCTTTATTTTGACTCTTTTATTTCAAGTACAAAAGCTTGTATAAAATGTTCAATTTTTTTTTTTTACTTTTGGTGCTGCACTCAAAAGTTGAGCTACCTATGTACCCGTTTAAGGGATCAAGCTATTCATAATTCGTCGTGATACTTTATCGTACTCGCAACTAAGTGTGGAATTTCTTTAAGTTGAAAACATTCCAAGGCCTTTTTTCTGGTTTCTCTGTCTTCGAATCTGCTTTCCTATACACTATTGGTCGTATTTCTTCAATTACTTTGTTGGGTCCTTCCCACGTGGCTTCCAGCTTTCCGGCGTTAGGTTCTCGCGTGTTCTCGAAGACNGATGCAATTCTGATAATTCTGCATTCTTAGGAGTGCTTGGTCGCGGCGTTCTTCCACCAAATCGATCGAATTTTCCAGACCTTGGTTGTTTTCTTCTTTATTTTCAGGCGCGAGGAGTCTCCGGTACCCTGAGTTATTTGCGTCAGCAGGCACCATGGCTTCTATCCCGTACAAGAGGGAGAATGGGGTTTCTCCTGTTACTCGTCGGGGTGATGTCCTGTACGTCCAGAGTACACTTTGTAACTCGGTTGACCAGAAAGACTTTTTGTCCTCCAGGCGCTTCTTTTGGAGGCTTATTATAGTTTTGTTGGTCGCTTCAGCTTGGCCATTTCCTTGAGGATAGCGGGAAGTTGAAGTAGTGAGTTTTATTTTGAATTTTTCGCACAATGCTCTCACTGGCTCGGACGTCAGGTTGGTTCCGTTGTCGGTTATTATTTCGTAGGTTAGCCTGTGACGGCATATAATGTGCTTCCAAAGGAAATCAGCGACCTGTTGCCCGGTTAGGCTGGCGTACGCCTCTGCCTCTACCCATTTAGAGAAGTAATCGGTTGTAATGAGCAGGAAGCGCAACCTCCTACAACTAGAGGACTCGAGAGGTCCTACCACGTCCATTGACCATCTCATGAAAGGATAAGGGGTTATGGTGTTACTCAGGAGTTCGCCTGTTTGATTTATCATCGGAGAATATCGTTGGCATTTCTGGCATTGCTTAGGGTGCTGTTCGCAGTCAGCTAGCATTGTGGTCCAAAAGAATCCCTGTTTTTGGATACGCATCACCATTGCTCATCCACTAGCGTGATCGCCGCAGAATCCCTCATGCATATCCTTAATGACGTTCGCC
>OVBA01003331.1:0-28580 GCA_900406435.1 Lepidium aucheri | reverse complement strand
ACAATAGCAGGAGGCAGCAGCAACAACTGCTGCATCAGATGGAGAGAGGAAGCTTTTCTCCTGGTTCAAGTCCATCTGGAATGGATTCCAGGGACCTATTTGAGTGTCACCTTGGTTAGTTGAATTTCTTACTAGTGTGTGATTCGCTATGTAGATATGGTTCATCAGAGCTCAATCTCTTGTATCATTTGTTTGGTCTGAGACACTCATATTGTTTGCTATCAGCACCAAGGATGTTTTCTAACACACAGGAGATGATGAGGAGAAAAATTGAGCAAGCTGACCTGCAACAAGCTATGGAATTCCAAAGGAGAAGATTTCTGAAACTGCAGTTGCCCGACATGGAGAGTGATTCGTTTAACCATCACCAGCGTAGTCTTTCTATCGGCTCCCCCGTTCATATTCCCTCTCGTGTCAATCAAAGTATGCTCTTTCGATCAGAAAGAGCCAGTGAAGGTTATTTTCTCTCACCTACATGGAATTGGGCTTTACATAGCTATTATTCACTTTGTTCCTTGTCTATGTTTTCACTTGGCAGGTAATGGTGATTCCGGACATTTTCAGTCTGAAGCAAACCAAGCATTTTTGAGTGATACTGATCATAATAGCAGCCAAGAACGTGGTTACAGCAACCATCTCAACAATGGGTATGAATAAGATAGTAACAATGGTTTCTGATCAGTTATAAGTGGTTAAGTCTTTTCCGTACGGTCACACATCCATCTTAACCGTCCTTTTATTATTACACAAGGCAAGAGATAAGTCTGGAGAACACTCTGCCAGATAGCTTATTTGCCTCCCCATCGAAGATTGGTGAAACCCAACACCCCGAGTTTGAGAAAGAGAATTGTGCTAATCTCTCTGTTACTACAGAAAATAATGCAGCCTCTTCAATTCAATCAGCCTAGCTATTGGTAGATGCAACTTCCCCTTAACTCAATCACAATATCGGATAATAAATCATTAATACCTCTTCTTGGAACGTTCCAGGTTTGATGGAAGCAGAAAGAAAGCGTGAAAAGGTACACACATAATAAGCCTGACTGCAACTTGAAGGTCCTGTAATATGGTCTGGATTTTTAACTGCTGACGTGGTTTCCAACTTCTTTGGTTGCAGAAAAGTAAAGACTGATAAAAGCAAGACGTAGAAGAATTTGTCTATATGTAGAAGCTAAAGCCAGTGTTATAATATGGAACAGAAAGAAGGTAGAGAGACCAGTTAGGATTTTACATATGTTGAGAAAGGCAGTTGTGGAATGCCAATCTACAATAGATTTACAGCTAAGTACTAACCTCGACAAAGCATTCATAGGCAGAACAATACAGTGACTGTAACCTTAAGTTTTTTTGTCTGTTCATCGATGATTGTTTAAGCTTTTTACCGGGTCACTAGGCGTGGTTCTGGGCAAAGGTACTTCAGTTATCAGTATAGATAAATGTGTTTCTTGGTTGTAGAATAAAGCCAGAGTTGATATTTAAAGTCTCAAGTGTAAAATATCAATGAGATATTCTTTGTAGACAGTGAAGATCAAAAGCAAAAATGATCCTCCTTTTCTAATAGATCCCAGTTATTTTAATCCGACAAGAAGAATGGCAAATGGACTCGTTTAGGGTTGTTTTAACGCAATCCGTTAGTTTTATTCTATGTTAAAATTTTGCTCAATTTGAACTTAAGTTGTCTTTGATCCATAATCAATTAGAACAACAATGCCATAAGAACACCAAAAAGAAAACTCTCTGCCTCCTTGGCTGAAGGTTACATCAAAAGATCACAGTTGACGGAGAGATAAAAGTGCTTGGCTTGTGTTTTTCGAGATTCGGTCATGTAAAGGTTCCTGTCGACAAAGCAACAGATCATTACGCTTTTAAGACCCGATGAAACCTTCTTGATCCAATTATTTTTGACAGAAGAGGTGGATTCAATTATTTTTTTGACAGAAGAGGATCATACCTGAGTCAGAACAATGTCAATTCTTGATCCAGTGATAGTTTCGTACAAGAAAATGTATCTGCCATTATCACGGTTCCATCCATCCATCAGTTCATAAAACCAAGAATATTAGTGAAAGCTAACATAGTCCAATGAATGTCTGATCTAACAAAACCTTATGCGTATGCACATGCAAAAACATGTAGAATAATCCTATAATAAAGTTTATCGATAAAAATACATACCGCCAAGCTAATTCAGTTACGAGTTCTGCTGGAGCAGCAGGCAGGACCTGACGGATACCAACGTTCAAGATACCAAGAGTTTTAAGCAGAGGTTATCAGATTAGAGTAGGATATATGAAGTTTACACTGAAGATGAACGCATACCTCGTCCTCGTACGGATTGCAGTTCTCTTTGAACCACAATCTTATGAACTCCTAAATTAAAAAAATAGTTAACAAGTGACGCACAAGGTACTCCAAACCAACAAAACTTGACTGAGAGAAAAAGTAGGTGAAATCGCTAACCTTATCAACATTTTCAGGCTCAAGGCCTTTTTGGAAACGCTCTTCATATGAACCCGCAAGCCAGTATCTGCTGGAATCCGGCGTATGAATCTATGCACAATGTGTACAAGTGGTGATGATTCTAATCAGTGATCTCGGAGGTTGTTCAGTTTTGTGTTAGCTGTGCATCAAAGAAGACAACATGGAAACGAGGAGAAAAGATAACTAACCTCATCAATCAACAGGATTGACCCATCACTGCTCCTTCCAAACTCATATTTTGTGTCCACTAGTATTAGTCCATGCTCCTTGGCAACCCGCTGAAACAAGCATAATATATCTAGAATCTATCAGACCTTCTAACAAAGCACAAGATTTCTATACTGAAGCAAGCAATATATATCAAGAATCTGAGTTCTTGTGGTCCGTAAATCTTGAGAATGTGAAAATTATTATACTCTATGGCTTTAGATAGAGGAATTGAACTAACCTGCCCAAACTCAAACAAGCTTAAAGCTTTCATGCTTGCTTCGTCAAATTCGGCTTGAGTCATGAATCCACGTTCAACTATCTGCAAGTATCAGCTGGCAGATAAGAAACAACACAATACACTAACAACTCTGGGTTAAACATTTCTTGTCTTGCAGCAGCAGACATAGAGAAAGCAAACTAAGGACAAAAAAAAATTCCTTCCATATTCTATTATTACTACATCTATTTTTTGTGAAAGGATTATAAGACCTCATTTGGAGCGATGGGCACATCATGATCCTCAGCCTTCGTGGTTGGAGTAAGTATATTAGCTGGAAGCTTCTCGTTTTTAACTAATCCTGCAAAATTTAGTAATCGGTAAACCAATGATCTTCGAAGATGCCTTAAGAAGAAGCAACTAATAAATGGTGGTAAAAGAAACTGTACCATCTGAGAGGGCATTCCCACAATAGTTCCGAACACCCTTCTTGTACACCGTCCATAAAGATGTGTCCGTACTTCCAGTCACATATCCTCTAACTACAAAGAAAAAATATGAAAGAGCAGTTTAGGACTAGAGCAAAAAAAAGCTGCATAAAGAAGCCTCGAACAAGTTACTTTGTATTTAGTAACAATACACACTAACCCACAAACTCTATGGGAAAAACAGAGCATTTCTTTGCGATAACAACATTTCTATCAGGAGATGAAACGATTGCGTTTGGAGTTATATGCCGTGTGTTATTAAACCACCACAAACTTGTCTCATTAAGAACCTGAAAGTTAAGCAGCACAAACTTATTATTTGTAGCAGTTTGATCTACAGACCTACGAACACAAATTTGTCCGCAACAGTTTCTAAGCTTTCCGCTTCAAATGAATAGTGAAAACATGGATAAAACTAAACCTGGCCTTTGAAGGGAATTGTAGCAAGATTTCGGTCAAACGCACTCAACCGATCAGTTGTAACAAGAACCAGATATTCACCAGCATCATAAATATCTCTGACCTGCAAGATTAAATATGCTAGTTTAACAAGTTCTCAATAATAAACTCGACAAGCTTTAGGCCTGGTTTTTGTAGACAATAACGGAAAACAAAGGAAACACCACCAACCTTCCCCTTGATTCTAGATTTCAGACCAGGAACAGTTGCTAGAAGATTGGTATCGGAGAGACAATTAGAAAGCGAGTCTTTGATTGTACCAAGAACCTCTCCTTTCCGGCTGCTCGTGATTAGATCGTCAAGAGACAATTGTTGCGGTTGCTTCTCTTGCTGGTTTTGGGCCTTGCCCTGGCAAGACATAACCAATGAACAGGGTTTTGGGTATTTTTTGAACTCCGGTAATGTTCTAAGAAACGAGACTGATGCAAAAGCTGGCTTTTTTGCAGACACTGCCCTTGTAACGCTTTGGGGTGTTCTCGAAGGATTAAGAGTTGACCTTACACACTGAGCCATTCCAGAAACAGCCCCTAACACCTGCACCAGAAGCAAACCAAAACCTTCAATTGATATATGATTTTGAACCATATTCTAGTCGCCACCACAGAGCGGATATACGAAGATAGGAAGAATTCGAAACTTATGAGACTTATGAGAAGGAGGAGAAGAGATTACGAAGAGAGATTAGAGAGGAGAGTTGAGGGAGAAGAAGAAAAGAAGAAGAGAAGAGGAGAATCAAACATGTGCGAAAGTAAAGCCAAAACCTTTGACCAAAATAAGCTAAAGCTGGAAAAGAGAACGTATGAGCACAACGGAGTCAGTTCTGACAAACAGAGAGGCTATAGAAGCCGGCGGCGAGTGTTAGCGAGAACACTGAGCCTGATTTTGCGTTTGGTTTTAAACCTCAATGTCGTTTTTCTGGGTTTATTCTTTTAGAAAATTTATGAAGAATATTTGATTTAAATCATATAAAATTGATTTTGTAAAAATCCAACTTAATAGTAATACGGGATTTGACTATTGATTTAAAAAATTTAACTTTATTCATTCTGATATATTCCAAGATTTTTTCATTCTGCAACATGTCAAGATTTAGCTGCTCCTGTGCCCCCGTTTTATCTGATTTTGACTTCTCTTGTGATTGTAGAAGGTGATTTCATGGCTAAACCAGGATCTCCCATCTTCAAATGCTCACGCCATATGGAGGTATCCACTGGAATATCTGTTTAAAATGAATATCATGATTCATGACTCCTTTTCAAATGGTGCTATTCCCCGAGTGTTAATAGTTTATGAATGTTGTGTGTGTCCTTTCTTTCATCTTGACAATTTAGGTGGTATTCAGTTATGCTTACATGCTGGATGATGAAATGAAGTGGAAAGTTATGCCATTGATGCCAAAACCCGATTCCCATATCGAATTTGCTTGGCAAGTAATTAACAACTCCATTGTAATCGTTGGAGGCACCACAGAGAAGCATCCTGAAACCAAAAAGATGCTCCTCGTTGAATCTTCCAGTTCAACCTGAATACAAGGGGCTTAGACCCGTCTAACCTGTTAATAAGTGTAAACAGTAGCTGAGGTTTGTTTTCTCTGAAGAAATGGTATGTGAAGACTACCTTGGTTGGGTATTGGGACGGGCTATTTTACTTCACCTCCGGGCAACGAGACAAAGGTCCAAATGATCCTGCACCGCGTAAGGTCATTGCAGAGATATGGAGAACCAAACTGATATTGCATCCATGAGAGCCAATGAATCAATCTGCCTTAAGTATGCAAAGTCACAACATTCTTTTAAAGTTCATTCTTTGAGCCTAATTCATCCCACTATAATACTAACATGTGTTATATATATCTTTCTATATGTTGTTAGGGCATTTGTATATTGTCAACCAAAAACCGAAGTTATGTAGAGAACTTCAATTTTTGTTTTCATGTCACTTTTGTTCGAAATAATTCAAAATCTGTTTTAGCAAGTCTACTATTGCAATTATAAACTTCAAGAAAACGTAATATAGTGTAAATTTTCTTATAAGAGACAAATTACGAAAACGTAACTTTTGTTTCTAGTGGAAGCCGAGGCCTCCCCTAACAGCATTACAGGTCCACAAACACAAGTGAAGCTGAACAGAAGCATGTGAATCGGTTGACCACATAGTCACAAAATGGATTTAAATGATTTAGTATGTCTATTACCTCTCATCTCATTTCCCTTGTTTCCCAAGTATTTCCCTGACTTCGAACACAATGTATCTTAGTTATATCTTTGGGTTAGGATATGATCAGGGGCTGAATATGTTATTGCAGCGGAGCTAGTGGTGGCTACTAAAACAAGCAGGTGAAATAAGTAGCTTGGTTTTATCTCTCAAAGTCTTTCTTAGATGACGCTTCTTCTCTTTTGCAAACGAAGAAGATGACAAACTATCGTATTGTTTTAACTTTAAGGACATCTATCCATGAATGCCCACAGATTTATCATTAAATGCAGGGTGAGAAGTATGAGATCAAAACGTGTTAAGACCATTTCATTCTTGACCGTATAAATAAACCTATTTGTTGTAGACAAGATCGAACATGTTGAGTTTGTTTGACGTTTTTTAACCCCCGATTTTGTTACTCTAAAAAAAGGAGGCAAAGACATGGAAAGCTACAAAATTTCAACTAGTCAAAATGAAGAAAAGAAAGAATCAAAAAGACATTTTATTGGTCGTCCTATTTTGGAAGACCCGTATAAAGAAAAGGGTTTGTCATTTCTGCAAATTCATTTCTGAAGATAGTTCAGCTTGACCTTCTCTATCACTTTCCATAGTGCAGATTTAGCTTCTTCTAGTGTCTCAACACCATGACCTTCCTCAAATGCTAGCCTTTGTATGTTGAACTGCAAGAAAGCAAATAATTGAACACAAAAAGAAAAGCTGATAGGTAGTGTGCATGATCATGAAGGTTCTATACAATGTTATCTTACCTGAGCACCTTGACGAACCCGTACATCTATCCCTTTGCTATCTATAGAAATGAGCGCAGCGTCATCTACCTCTTCTGATTCCACAGACAGTAGTTCTCTAAGCGGCTTTGAGAAGATGGCGTTTAGTTCCTATTAAAATTTATAGCGCAAGTAAATACGAGCACACTCGAATCCATCCATTTTACGAAAGGCCAAAAACGGGAAGCAATTTATTGAGTAACTTACCTTGAGGTTCTTCTCACCACCATCAACAGCTATCTTATCTGGCTGTAAAGCTTCGTACTCTTTGACATCAACCCAAGCGACAGTCCCAAAGCCTCCAATGAAATATATATCACTGTCCATTGTCACATTAAGTATGGAGTGGATAAGTAATACACAATCATCCTACATGTATTGCTAATTAAGGAGGCGCAAGTTCCAGAAGAAACCTTATGTTCTGCATTCTAAAATAGTGAAAGTTTCCCCACTGCTCGGATAGCCCGTGTTGGTGTTTCGCAATATATTGCTTATGAGCCCACTCCTACAAAGCCATGACCAAAGATATTACGACCCATTGTTCAGGCATAAGCAACTCATGATCGGGAAAGATAAAATAAAGAAAGCAACTCGCTTGACACCCACCTGTTCATCTTCTGACAAAGGGTACACATCACCAAATAATGTTACCCTAGCATTCGATAAGCCACTCCATCCAGGTATCTGCCAGCCAAATCCCCCGTTACAGAATAAACGGAAAAGCTTTTGTTGTATAGTTTACACACAATCGCCAGTGTTACCTGGACAACGAGGCTGCATCTAGGTTCAGCCAAGAGATTTCGTGTGTGGATGGCCAGAGGTGAAAATAAAAATATGGGATCTGATAGCAAAAAGTAGAAGCCATTTGAGGAATGAGCATCTATTATCTCAGCCAACAAGTTCAAGACTTAAATGTTTTATTTAATCCTAGCACTGCCTTCAATAGTAAAACTATCCAACCCAAAAACAATGCTATATGTACACCTTTAGTGAGATCTAAGGAAAAAGGGTAAAAAAATTGAGTTGACTTCCTATTCTTCGTCCTCATAAAGTCCAAATCAAAATAAACTTTTTATAGTGGGAGGAGTTAGAGACTTAGGAACCAATTATTCACAGGTAAAACATTAAACAGATATTCTGAAGAAAAACTGAGCGTGCAATGAAGAAGACGCTGTAGAATAAGAAGAAGTCAAGAAAGAAAGACTCAATCAAGAAAGAAAGACTCAGTGACTTACGTCCCATCCGATCAGGTGCAAAATCTACCAATGAGCCAAATGGATACCCTTCCCTGCGGTGGTGCATTTTGGACATCACTGTGCAGAGATGAGCAAACCTAGCCTTGAATCATAAATATATATATATATATATATATATATACAAATAAACAAGACCAGACAGATATAGAACATATCATCTTTCACATTCAAGTAAAAAAAAACTATACAACAATCTAACGGGCAAATCCTTTACCTGCTCCAACAAGTTCCGTACAGCTAAAGCAGGCCGAGGTAACGCATGAGCTGATGTTGCATTTTGAACTCCACCAGATATTGGTGTTCTAAATAGCCCAGCTCGATTTCCCCCACCCTGAGGAAGTGCAAGAGATGCCTCCACGTCGATTATACTATGAGAAGTTTCACCATTACTCCCGAGTTTTTCCTTCACACCACAGTACAAGCTATTAATATATATATATCAAAGCAACCATCCGATAAACTATCTACTTCAAGTTCAACTTTTCACCAACCATAGACTCGATTCTACACAAACTCTGCACTAAATACCACTGTGTTTGTGTCAAAATTATAATCTTTCGTTGAATTTTTCATACAGATGCATACCCACAAGAAACAATTGTATCCTTTAGTTGAGTTTATGATGACAAGACAAGAGGAAAGTACCTGTGACAAAGAGAAAATATCCCCAGGAAAAAAGCCAAAGCCACTACTTTCGGCCATATTATCTTCGCCTTCACTTGGTGTCTCGTTATGTAAGAGAGCCTGTATGCGAAGCCTATGACTTGATCCATGTTTGAGTCTGAGCTTCGTGATTTGGTTTTTGGCTGGCGAATTACACAACCAGCACGAAGACTGGGATGAAGAAGCAAGTAACGAAGATTTAAGGAGAGGCTTAGCTGTATACGGTAAATTGGAGAGGCTTGTTGAAGTGTATAGAGCTTCCATGGTAGAATCCAGAGAGGAGAATAAGATTTAGCTTGAGGAGTCCGATCTTTCACTATGGCAGATGCTTTAGACGACTTTATTGAAAGTTAAGCTTAAGAATTTAGGACTTTTCCAGAGTAGGGTTTGTACTTTGTAACGCATTATATGAAGGGTTTTTCTTTTCTTTTCTTTTCTTTTTTTTTTTTGGAAAAGATAAGGATTGAAGAAAATTATCCTAATTTCTTTAGGAATTAGTTTTATGAATTTTACTTTCTGTATTGATATTGAATCTTCCTTGAGACAAGAAATTTCTAATTTCATTCAATTTATAGATTTAGAGTGATAATGTATTCCTAAATATTTTAGCTTTTTTTTTTTTTTGGTCCAAATTTTAGCTTTCTTTTGTTATGATTTTACAACATTCTCTAATGTTTAACACATGTCTCATCTTGAAAAAAAAACTAATATAATCTATTTTATTTTATAAATTACTACGATAATTATTTTTTAAAAATTATTTAGATAACCTATTTTTAAAAAAATTATTCATACACTTTAATTCACGTTCCTAGATTTTCTTCTTCTTTATGATTCTTTAGACATAAATTGAAATTATTTGATTAGTTTGCTGCACAATCAGATTAGGTTTCAATGAATTTATGTTTTTTTCTTTTGATTCTGCATTAACAATGGAGTTTTTTAACTAGTACTACGTTTCCAATCCTTATTAATTTAATTGATTGATTTTAATGGTTTTTGGGGAAAGTTTTTGCAACTTACATAGACCAATAGGTCCACACACTGACAGATCGGTCAATACATTCAATTTTCAGTATTTTTTTCTATTGAAATTTCATAAAGAGACCGATCTATGCAATTTCAACAAAAAAAGACAATGAAAATTGAATGTACAGATCGATTGATTAGTGTGTGGACTGATCGGTCATTTTTCCTTTTATATCTTTAAAGCTTGTTTTTAATATATTTTTCCAGATAGAATGAAGCGATGATTTAGGATTTTCAAAACAATTTTTTACTACTGGTATGGAGCCGAAATTCAAAAAAAGTATTAATTATCATAGCAAGACTGATTTTTTAGAAGAAGTTAGTTATGTTGTTGGGGAAAAAGTGTGGAACAAAGTAAAAGATTCTTTGTTCGGAGTACTTGTAAACTTCATTGATAATAAGTTTACTTGGTCTTCGAAGGTCGTGGAGTATATTCTTATGAAATAGCATGTGTGTAAAAAAACACATGTGATTTGGTGCTTGTTTGGTAAAACACATGATCGATTTTCTCTATCGGAGTTTGAAGACATAACGACTTTAAACAGTTCACTTTTTCCAGATGATAGAGAGTTTGATGTTAGTATTAATAAGCATGAGTTGTTTTGGGAAAAGCTAAAATTAAAAGGAAAAAGTTTTTGTAAGAAGGATTTGAAAGCTGTGGTGGAGACGTAGCTCCTTGGTCTACAGATAAAGAAACTCACTTCGCACATTTGTCCATTGCATTAGTAATTTTGAGCTATGATGATAAGGTGCAGCTTAGCTCATCATTAGCGAATATGGTGTTAGATTTGGCTAGATTTGAAAAGTATCTCTAGGGAAGATTAGCTTCCATGGAATTGATACAGTCACTAAAAGATGTAGTCTTTACTGCACCATCATACACTATTCACGGGTCTATACAGTCACTCCAAATATAGGCATATTGTGTTGTACCTAATCTTGGTGCGAAAATTGGTTTGTCATCACACTTTTCTTGTCCTTTACTTCTAAAATACAGAGGTACAAAACCAAAAAAGAATGTGGACATCCATACTATTATATTAGAGAATGAGATGTGTTTTTAGGTATATTTTTCAGATTTTTCTAATTTTTTACATCATATTGGTTATATAATTTTTCGTGTTGCATTGTAGAGCAACATAACTGCTGTAATGAACGATTTGGCACGTACTGTTTGGTAAAATGATGATAGTGACAAATAAATTGATGTTTTCTTGAAGCCATTATGAAAGAAGGTGGTTTGGGAGTTGTTAATTGGTATGATCAGGGATTGTACTATTTGGAGGAAAACGTACCTGCAAAAAGTCGTGATGGAACTGAGGAGAAGAACATTATGAAAGAATCATATATACAGAAGAAACAAGTGCTAAAAAGGAGAGAGGAAAAAAAATAAAGCATCGGATGTTTCCAGATATAATTTTTATCTGAGATGGTTGAAGCTTTATAGGCCATAAATAATGCTCTTAAGGCCGAATTAGACGATATAAGGAAGAAGATGAAACAATATGACGTGATGCAAATAAGAATTGATTTTCTTGAGAAAGAAGTGTAGAAGAAAGATCGTGAAGTGATGCTTGTAAGATTAAATTGCTTGAGAAAGAAGTAAAGACATTGAGAAGGAAGTCGAAGACTACTGAAGTAGATCACAATATTTTTAAAGTTTAAGTAACAAATACTATTTTATATTATTAATGGTTTCTTTTGTTTTGGTCTAATATGCAATGTTTCAAAATGCCTACGTTGAGAGATAATATTTTTTATGATTTTTCGACATCCAAAATTCTAGCTGATTTACATGAAGCAAAAACCGTTCACCAAAAATTGATCTCATCAGATAATGAAATCACAACAGAGGGAATCTACCCAACACAAAAAGGTATGAACCCGATTCTACCCAAAAATCTTTGCTTGTGAAGATAGTTGAGCCAAATTCCTTGGTACTTGAGAAATTTACTCAGAAAAAAATTAACAAAGCAGTAAAGGAAATGGGTCAACATGAAGATGCTAAAAACATCAGAGGGAAGAGCACAAGAGTGATAAGACTTGGACCTTCCTTAGTAACACCACGTAAGATCTACGATCCTGCTATCAGTATCACAAATAAACGTTTGAAGATGCATGTTGAAGTTGAATATGATCTATTTGTACATGTGGATTCTCAAAAACTAAGGTTTTGGATGATGGCTTGCATTAAAGGAGTAAGAAATTTTTTTTTTATCTCGCATCTTTTTGTGTGTCTGAAAATATCGTTTGCTTACAACAGTTATTAACTTTTATTTTTAAATTTCAGAAACACCTATTTCTGATTCGGACATCTAGATGGTTAGGGAGAAGCTGGTTACAGAACTTTTTGATGAACTAGAGTGGCTCGTTTGTATTACAATTTAAATTTATTTGAATTCATAATCAAACTTGCTATTTCTAGTGTCTCATTCAATTTTGCGGCCTCTGAAAAATTAGCGATAGACATATAAGTATGTGTTTTATTGCGATGACAGGACGATCGGTCTAGGGCTCGACCGTTTGGTCTTGTCAGCATAGGAAAACACACAACACTTTGACGTATAAGTGTTTTGTTTTCTTGCGGCGAGAAGACCGATCGGTCAAACCCTCGACCGATCGGTCTTGTCACCGAAGGAAAATAAAAAACTTATATGACTACATGGACCAATCGATCTATGTAGCCATATATGTGTTTTGTGTACGAAAATTTAAAATCATGCTGCCGCATAAATTTAAAATCATGTAGCCGATAGATCCATGTAGCCGTATAAGATTTTTTTAAAAACAACAAATTAAGCATTAATGCACAAAAATTTAAAATCATAAATTGCTTAAAGATGATCGATCATCATATATGGAGGAAAAGTTTGAGAAAACAGATTAATAAAGTGTAAATGTCTCATAGTTTTCTACTTAAAAATGGTAATAGATAGTCATCAAAAAACACTGAATATAATAAACAAAGCAATAGATAATCGTCTTAAGGTCTATGCTGAGCTGTCACTCTTGTTGTTTCTCTGTCCAAGCTATCTACAACGTCGACCATGCTAACTAGTCCCTTCGTCATGATCAATTTTGGACTGGATCTCATGCTGTTGAGATCCCACTGGAACCACAACATCGTCATTGGTACCATCTTCTCCCTCATGATCGATAGAAGATACATCTGTAGAGACTCTTTTGTTCTTCTTTCTGTGAACATGTGAACTAGATAAACAAGCACAATATTTTATCTTAAAGATAGCAGTCCAAATTTTGTGAAGCATGTCGTTGTAAAAGCGTACTTGTGGACCTGATAAACATGCACAAGGGCGTATCTTAGAGAGAGCAGCCCAAATTTTGTGAAGCATGTCATTTGGTGATACCCAAAAATGATTAGGCCCATTGAACAAAGGCTCATAATGAAATTCAGCTCGAAAAAAGTTCATTACAGACAAGTCACCTCGTCACTAACGGAGCGAGGTGAATCACGGATAAGTCGAGCAAGCTAGACAATATTCATGATGATTGACATGAAAACCTGGGATTGACGGGCTGAGCCAATCACGGGAAGTTGATAACAAAATAAAAGGAAACATCAAACCAATCAGCATTTATGATAATTGATCTTATGGAGCGAGATTAGTGGACTTTTTACCTATAAAAGAAGAAGAATCAAAGCGGCAAAAGACAATTCTCATTCGATAATATACTCTCAAAATTGTAATACAGATTATTTGTAATTCTTAAATTAGATAAAGAGTTTAAGGATCAACATCATCCGGGAAGGGTAGCTCCTTCACAATCCAGGAAGGGAAGCGCCTTCTTCTCCTCCTCCAAGGTGTGAACGCGAGCAGCAATATCGCCGTTCGCGTATTCAGAAGTTCAATCTCCTGAGTCATTACCTCCTTCTCCTCAGAGATGGTAGAGAGGTGGGAAGCAAGTTCCTATTTCCAACTCGAGGGATTTGATTTTCTCGCCATACCGAGCCCGATCATCTTTTAGAGCCTCCTCAAGTTTATAATGCAAGGATAGGAGCTGCTCAAACTTCTCGTTCGTAAGAGAGTTCATAAGCTGGTTTCCAAAGTAAAAACGACGTTCTTCATCTCATTAGTCGCCTAAACAATAATAAAGATGTCATCACCACACATCACCGCGGACCAAAGGAAACAAAAAAAGAGGGGTCACATACTCGAGTTTGGAGTGCAAGGGCAGCCTCAAAATTATCCCGCTTGGACATTTGATCCACGAAAGAGACCTCGTTGGTGTTCAAGAAAGTAAATGTCTCGCGCTGGAGCTCACTCATGTCTTGATCAAGGTTGATAGGGGAAACACTCGGATGCGGAGCAGCTGAAAAAGAAAGTCCTGCCTGCTTATCGCGACGGGATTGCGTAGTAGGAAGGAGGCAAAAGGGGAGGAAGCTGAGAAAGAGCCTCGGTCCCCTGTAACTGAAAGCTTTCGTCCTACTCAGACTTCTCCTCCTTGATCATCCTCTTCCTCTTAGGAGCTAAAATAGGCATGCTCGCTAATTTGGAAGACCGAGTCTTACAAGAAGAAGAGGCGCGAGCACAATTAGAAGACTCAAAAGGTTTTTTAGCTACACACCAAAATTTCATCAGAACAAGCTGCAACACTTCAAAAATAATAAATATATATATAGAAGATCAACAAAGAACTAACTAATTGGATTCTCGGGGATGATCGCCGCGGAAGACAAACAACACTTGATCCCGATCACCGAGAAGCAGTCCTAATGCACCTTGCCGTCTCTCAACTTATCCAAAAGAGCATAAACCGCACTAGAAAACCCACGAGAAGGGTACTCTGCAAAACAAGGGAATGAGAAATCAATCGCCACTGGAGAAAGTTCGAAGAAGAAAAACTTTGGTATCTAGTGCATATCTTTATTAGGGATACCATCAAGAACCCTGTGCGTGTCATGGTTGGAAAGATACACTGTCTTAGAACCAAGGTTCCACTTTACGATATAGAAGCAAAGAAGCTCGTAGGCTCCAATTGAAACGTCAGCCTCGACACCTCATACCAAAAAAGCAAGGAAGATACGGAGGAACGACGGACACATTTGAGCAAAGAAAAAATTTAAAGAATAAAAGATCAAAAAAGAGAACTTGGGATCGGAAAAAGAAGGTGGCAGTTGGAGAAATAGATATCATAGGCACTAAGCCGGCCCGATGAAGCATTCTGAAGAGACTGACCCTCACTGGGTGTCTAAGTAGTGACACCCTCCGTAAAATTATAAAGCCTCCAAAGATCATCGAGTCCTGTAACATCTAACGCTCGTGATTTCTTCCGCCTAGAAACCCTCGATCTGATCGACTGTTTTCGGGAATCATCTGAAATAGTCTCGGAATCATCACCGTTATTAAAAGAGGGAGAACAAGAAGTAGAAGTAAGAGGTCGAGTACTCGATTCGGCAGCCATAAAGTTTCCAAAACAAAAAAAATAGAACGAGAAGAAGAGTTCATACACGACAAGCAACAGAGTCGGAAAAACTACCAAAAATTGCAAATATTAAAAAATAGCAAAAAGAATAGAAAATACCTGTCAAAAGAGTTAGCGACAAAATAACTGAAACCAGGAAGAGGAGAAGTTTTAAAACTCGCAAAAGCCCATAATCGGGAGAGCCGGTAACTACCAAACTCTAAAGAAAATCTAAACTATTCAAATCAAAATTTTTTTTTTTGAATAAGCGGTTGAGATCGTCCAATAGAAAATGGACAAGTCGAGCTCATAACTAACAAGCTCGACAAAATAAGCCGGGACAACCCAAAAGTTACCCCGCACCAAATTCATCAAGTAGGATAAAGCGCAAACGACAAAGGAGATCTAGTTAATGAATATAAATCTCATGGAGAAAGATGAGGTGATCCCCACAACAAAAGAAAATTGGCCAGACAAAGTATATAAAGTGCGCTTAAAAGAAGAAAAGTAATAAACAAGCAATAACAAGCAAAATAATCAATAAACTGGTTTAAAAGTTCAAAAAAAAAGGAACCAAAAAATCATAAAGTGCATAAGTCTCGAAAAAAAAATGCAACAACAAGGGAAAGAAAAATCATTAAGATATGCTCGGGCCTCCTTCTAGCGCAATAACGGGCTCGCATCCAATGTCGATATCAAGACCCTCCTCAAAATCTAAAGGAAAGCATTCACGCCCAGAGCTAAGATCAGACACATCACCAATGTCATTGTCCAAAGCCTCTAGAGCAAGGCGATCCTTCTCGGTGGCCAGAGATAAGCTGTCAAGAGTCGGGACACCATACATCATTTCATCTAGGAGCTCGGAACGGATGGTAGCTCATGACTTGATGACCCGGTAATCCGACTACCTCTTCAGACGTTTGAACTTCTCTGAACCCTGGCTAGATGTTTCTTGTACCTCCTCTTCAAGATACTGGACCTCTTCCGGACGGCACGAGCTGCAACATTCTCACGAGAAATATTCCACTGATGGTGCTTGAAGCCCAAGGTCTTCAGAACATAGTCGGTTTCTCGACGGGTGGAGGCCAGCTTCCTCTTCTTACTATCCACATCAGCCTGACGCTTGGCAATCTCGGCGTCTTGAGCAATCACCCCGTCATTCAGAATCCTTATCAAGTCCATCAAAACATGGGAAAATGAGCCCGCAACGCTCGGGAACCCAACAGTCGAAGACCAGGATTCAAAACCTCCAACCAACCTATTTATCGCGGCCATGAATTGTCAAAAGGAAATAATCACAACCATAATCAGAGGGAACAAAGAAGTAGAAACATGACACAAAGGATTACCGTCCCAAAGGCATTGGCGAGCTTGATATAAGAAACCTTGGAAGCCATGCTATCCAAAGGAGGGAGGACGTGACCCCGAGGAACCAAGTGATAAAGGAGCTCAGAAAGTTTTTGCGGATTCTCAACAATCGGATGGTCATGAGTGTGATTAAACGACCAGAAGTGACAAGGATTTCCTAAAGATGAGCTTGGAGCGTCACGCGCTTGCTTCGGAGGCCGCTAACCGCTAGAAGGCGAAGGGCAAGGACGGGCGGATTGGCTCAAACAGGGTTCCTTACCACTCTTGCGGCCCACAGGAAACTCAGCCTCGAGAGCCGATCCAGCAGTCTTGAGAAGGATGTGAAGATCCCAAACGAGAGATCTCGAGGAATCACCACCCCATCGATGACTCAAGACATCATCCCAAATAGACGCCACTGACCGGCGTTGAGAATCTAAACAAATATAAAGCAATTATAATCTAATTCGACCAAGGGAAAACAAATAAGAAGTAAAAGAAAAGGGATTAACCTGCGCGCACAGAAGAACCGGCTTGGCCTGAACGGTGAGATGAAGGAGATATGGTAATCGGGTATGTGAGAAGAATAAATTACAAAAAAGCATGGCGAATCCTTTATGGGCTGGAAGAACTCCAATGGCAATCATCTTCTTTAAATCTCCCAACCAGGGTGGACAACTCCTCACCAGACAAGGTCGATTTATGCAAAACTGCGAACAAGGCCAAAAAAAAAAATCAGCACGCAACAAAAAGAAAAGAACAAACAGAACCGGATCTCTACTCTATGGAAATCTAGAACGGAGGCGGAATCACTAGAATCCAACACTTGATTAGGAGGGAAGTTCCTGATCGATTTTGGGCAGAGCTTGAAGCAGAAAGACTTTTCAGACCACGCGTCTTGATTAACAAAGAGGCCCTCAAGGAACTTAGTGTTGGGGTTGGCATAAGCTTAAAAAAGTGGACGGGGTCCAGTCAGACGAACAGAAAATAGTTGGAGGAAGGCCCTCGGAGAAAGTGACTCGCCAACTTCGTGCACAAGAACTAATGATGCAAGCATAGAACATAAAAGATTGGGAACAACATGTTTAAATGAAAGACCCAACAAAGAGTAAAAACAGTAAGGGTTCAAGAATAGGTAACAATCTTCAAAAAAGAGGATGAAATTAAAGCATATTCCGAAAGAAAGGTCGGAGGCAACCGAAGATCAACCGCATCAGGAACCTGATGGTGAACCCTAAACGCCTATAAATCAGTCGCCAAAAGAAGAGGATGACAGGATGATGAGTTACTAGAAGCACCAACGAAAGGATGATCATTTTGCGACGAATCTCCAGAGGAACCAGCAGCGGAACGAGCCTTCAACAACGAAGAATTACCAAATAAAATACGAGGAGCCATGGTAACAAATAGTGAAGAATTCAAAAACAGCAAAAGAAGATAGAAAAAGAGATAGTGGAGAGAAAAGAGTAGAAAGTTTGCTAAGACGGAACTGAAATAAAAGTAGAGAAGGAAAAGTGGAAGAAATATGAAAAGTCTTACCTTGGAAACCGTAAACCCATGAGCTCAACGTTAGTAAGGGCAACTGTTTTAAAGATGTGCGCCCGAAAAATCTGAGATAACGATCAGTTGAGGGGGAAAGAAAATCACGGGAACAAGAATTAAAATCTTCTCAAAATCTCTCAGATTTGATAAGATTTGGGGGGCAAATGGTGATACCCAAAACGATTAGGCCGAACAAAGGTCCATAATAAAATTCAGCTCGAAGAAAGTTTGTTACGGACAAGTCACCTCATCGCTGACAGAGCAAGGTGAATCACGGATAAGACGAGCGAGCTAGACAATATTCATGATGATTGACATGAAAACACAGGATTGACGGGCTGAGCCAATCACGGGAAATTGACAACAGAATAAAAGGAAACATCAAACCAATCAGCATTTATGATAATTGATCTAATGAAGCGAGATTAGTTGACTTTTCAACTATAAAAGAAGAAGAATCAAAGCGGCAAAAGCCAATTCTCATTCGATAATATACTCTCAAAATCGTAATACAGATTATTTGTAATTCTTAAATTAAACAAAGAGTTTAAGGATCAACATCATTTTTATAGTAGATTTTAATTTATTTATCTTCCACTACTCACGACCAACCACGTTCTCTGATTCTGAAACATCTGGTATAAGATACTGGCTCGAATCACTTGAAAGAAGCATGTGAGGATGTACATCATCATCGTCATCAAAATGAGATGACGAGGCTTGGAAGGCAGAATACTGAGGTGGAGGTCTAGATGAGCTGGGTACAGATTCGAGGACAGCCTCAGATGGCTGAATTATCAAATTCTCACGGAAAATGAGAGTAGTGTACGATCTTGTTAGGAGTTTAATGTACTTCTTCACGCCACTACAATCATAAAATTGATACTTGGACAATCTCTTAAGGACATGGCAATGCACCAGGTAGTCATGATCAATCCAGTGATTCATGTCTGATGTTTCTGCTCGAGACAAGTCAACACCAGTATGGATGAAAATAGGTGTGAGAAGTGTACCTATATAGAGAGTCTTCTTGCTAGAATTTGGTGCAGTTTTCTTCAACTTCACAACCAACGTTGCAAACACAATGCCGAGGTTAACATCATTTGGTGGGTAGTTCGCAAACTCATCCAAAAGGTGTTTGATCCCGTAAAATACCATCTACAACTCATCATCACAAACCGAAACCGATTCTATTTTGAAGAATATAGAATTGGTGATGATCTTCACAACTACATGGATGAAAGGGTTACAGATAAGAGTAATCTTTGCTCCATGAGGAGTGTATCTACCTGCACCAATGAGATTCCAAAATCTGTTCGCCGCCTTAAACTTACCAAATGATATCTCCTCATGGTTTGAGTATAGACCGATCGATCTATGCTTCATAGACGAAATTCAATTTTTTTAAAGAAGAACAAGATCGATTGATCGATCGATCTATACATAGACCGATCAAACTGTGCTTTCAAAAAAAACCTAAGAGACACATATCGATTAATAGGTGCTTGATACGTAATTTTTCTACCAAAAAAATTTCTAGACTTGTAGGATGTCTACAAAAAATTTGGCATATTTACAGGAAGTGTGCCAAAAATTCGGCAGACTTACAAGACGTCTGCCAAAAATCCGGTAGACTTGCAGGAAGTCTGCCCAAAATTCGATAGGCTTGCAAGAAGTGTCTCAGAATTTTGGCAGATTTACAGGAAGTCTGCGAGAAATTCGGCTGATTAGCAGGAAGTCTGCCATAATTCCAGCATACTTGTAGGAAGTTTTTTGCAGGAACTCTTCCATATTTTCTGTAAACTTGCAGGAAGTCTACCAGATTTTTGGCATACTTGCTGGAATCTGCCATATTTTAGCAAATTTGCAGGAAATCTGCTAGAAATTTGACAGATTTGCAGAAAATCTGCCAGATTCCTACAGACTTGCAAAATTTGGCTACAACTAAAAAATTCAATTATGTAACATTAAAACAAAAGTTTGGTTATGTTGTTACCTAAAAATCTGTAGACAGAGAATCATGAGGGATGTAACAAAAATCTGCTGTTTCTTTCACAATGATTTTGAAACTGTTGAACAATGAGACAAGTTCTTATCAATATTTATATTTTTAAAGTAGATGAATAGTTTTTTGTATACCTAGAATAATTCTATATTTACTTAAGATTAGTTAAATTTTTCCAAATTATCTACTTAACTTAACCTAAAACAATTGTAAAATTACAAAAAAAATTATTAAAAGAAAAGTGTATTTTGGTAATTAAAAATATTACAGAAAAAAATATTATAAATATTTTTTTTAAAAGTGAATTATTAAACAAATTTATAAAATAAAATGAGTGTAAGTGTTCTTTAGTCGAGTGGCTGGTGGTAAGTCCACTAAAGACAGACGCATATGTACCAAGGATCGAGTTCCATCACCTACGAAATTTATGTAGGAATTTGACTAATGGGCCGGCCTTTGTGGCCCATATTGATATTGCCGTTGACAAAAAAAAGAGTTAATTAAGTAAATTTTCCAAAAGAAAAAAAACATATTATCTCAACAAAAAATGATTTTAAATGTTCGCTCCAAAATTGCCATTATGCGACATACTTTAAAGTTTTAAACCGGTAAAATAACTTTCGATTAACCATTTTTCTAATATGAAGATGAAGTACATATTGGATCTATTTGACCAAAAAGAAAGAAAAGAGTAAAAATTGAATTTTAGTTTATAGTATCTGGAGTCTCAACTAAAGAATATCAAGTTTTCTCTATCATGTATCTCAATTTTTTCAAACCATTTAAAACGTTAAAGTAACAAACAGTCCAAACAGGCAAACACTAGTGTGGAAAAAACAGGACTTAAGTCAAACGTTGTCGTTTTCAGCCCACCCCTCTTCAGAGTCCACGCGCCACCGTCTAAGCTGTAGCGTCATGACACGAGCTAGTTTGATTTCAATTGCTCGAATCATCCCAGCTGCAACCCCGGTTATATCTTCAACCTTCTTTAGACTCGCTCGCTTCATCGTGTTCTTAACGCCGAACCAAAACGCAGCCGCTGCTAAGATCACTTCTCTCAATCTCGGCCGCTTCTCCACAGCCAAAGCAAGAGACGCATATGAAACGACAGCGTTTTGTAATTCTTTATCTATTCCTAATTTATCACACCAGTTAACAAAAATGCTATCCGCAACAGCAACGGTCTTGACTCTTTCTTTTCTCCCTCGAGCTTTGGTCACAACACGCGTGGTCGAGGATAACTCGGAGCTTGAGACACGGTCTAGAGACGAGCAACAAGAGGAAGCTGTGGACGAAGAGGATGCAGAGCAGCAGGTTGTTTTAAGAGGCCAAGGAAGAAGAGAACCAGAGACTAAGTCTTGTGAGAGTGATTTGCAATAAGGACAAATGATACGGCGGAAATGGCGAGCGAAGAGGAAATTAGAGGCATGGAACTTAGCGTCACAAGAACGGCAGAGGAAAGCTGAGTCGGCTGCGCAGTGAAGATCGGCTTCAGCACCACACAGCTCACACAAGCTCACCATATTGGTTTCAATAATGGATTCGAATGATGGGAAGAGAGAGTTTTAAAGGAAGAAGAGATGTAAATGATTGAGAAAGAGTGAGAAGGGTTGAGTTTTATGGTTGATGGTTGATGAGAGTGGCTTTTTATTTTTCTCTCATTCAAAGTTCACACAGATATATAATGATCATAGAAAATTACATGAGCTAGATTTTTTTTATTGATTTTGGAAATTGAATAATAAAAGCAAATTGAGAAGTGAATGAATGGTGTGTGGAGAAAATGGAGAAATGACGTGTCGTGAGAGGTAAGAGGGTTGTGAGATCTGTGGTCATTTTTAAAAACTATATGTACTAACTAGTAGCTATGTCATTCGTCTTCTTTTGGTGTGTGACGTGGAGATTTAGTCAACACCAAAGTCTTGTCTGAATCTTTCTTCCTTCTATTTCTTTTTGGTTCTTTCCAATTCATTTCATTTTCCTTTATTTCACTCTTCTGTATTCTCTCTCTTTTTTTTTCCCGGTCAAATACAGTACGCGATTTTGTAATCAAGATTCCTGATGCAGACAGACTTTGGAAATAAAATTAACGGAAATAATAAGAGAAATTTTTTTTTTGTCAAGTTGAAATAGTAAGAGATAGACTTACAAATTTCTTACTACCTCATTTTCTAAAAATAAGATTTTTTAGACTTTTCGTATACATTTAAATCAGTTTAATATGTGGCTTTTATGAATCTTTAAGATTATAAAAAAAAATCATTTTTACTCTTTACAATGCATTTAATATATTGATTTTATAACTATTTCAATGCACTTATTGAAATCAATATATTGATTTTAGGGAGAATTACAAAAATGCCTTTCAAAAGAGGACATTTTCATAACTGCCTTCATTTTTAGATATTTTCAAAAAATACCCCTCATTATGGAAAAATGACAAAATACCCTTATATTATTATTTTTATATATTTTTACAAACTTTTTTCCCGCCAAAAAAAAATTTCCCGCCCAAATTTTTTCCGCTTTACAAAATTTTTTTCCCGCCAAACAAATTTATAAGGTTTTATAAGAAACCTTATAAAATTTATAAGGTTTTATGGTAGAGCTTATATAATTTATAAGGTTTTATAAGATAACTTATAAAATTTATAAAGTGTTTATAAAAAATTTATAAGGTGCTTATAAAATTTCATAAGTTATTTACAAAAATTTATAAGAGAGCTTATAAAAATTTATAAGACTTTATAACAGACCTTATAAAATTTATATGACTTTATAATAGAGCTTATATAATTTACAAGGCTTTATAAGAGAGCTTATTAAATTTATAAGGTGTTTATAAAGAATTTATAAGGTGTTTACAAAAATTTATAAGGCGTTTATAAAAATTTATAAAGTGTTTATAAAATTTTTGTAAAGATTTATAAGCTTTACCAAAATTTTTTTTTTTGCAGGAAAAATTTGTAACAATTCTATTGAGGGTATTTTTGTCATTTTAATATTAATGAGGGACATTTTTGAAAAGATAAGTGTCCATAGGCATTTTTGAAAAAAGGTACACTAAAAATGACATTTCTCAAAATTTCTCTTGATTTTATAAATATTGAAAAACACTGTAGTATGCTAATATTAATTAATAATAAGTGCATTGAAAAAGTTATAAAATCAATATTTACGGAATAAAATCATTCTTAAATAAAGGAGGGAGTATTTATAATCTACAGATACAAAATAATTGGACCCAAAAAAAGAAAAAGAAAAAAAGAGTAAAGTATACAAAAGACAATGGGTAAAATAACTGTTGCAACCTGCTTTGGTTCTGTGGTCCCAACTAGTAGAACAAAAGTGTCTTATCGTAATATATGGTTCCTTGAAGAAGTAAGACAAAGACCATAAATAAGAGGGTCTTGGTATTTGTAAAGCCAAATCCCAATACTCAGTTAAGGAGTATCTATTGAACCCCTTCCTATATAAATCACAATGCCGGTTCTAAAGATGCTCACTGTGACCTCTACTCTGTCGAGCTTTACTTATTTGTTATCCGACCATATTGCCTTTGGCGTAATCTGATTGCCGGTTTTCGTTCCAGCACCCTTTTTGATTGTTTGAGATTTACTTGATCGTTCCATGGCCTAATCTTAAATGGATGAGCTTCTGTGTTGAATACCCACTCGTCCAAGGAAATGACTGATGTGGGCGAGAAGAGGAGATAGAGATACTTGAGTGTCTCCGCAAGGAAGAAACTTTGCATCTTGTTGTCTTTAACGCCTGTATTAACCTGGAAATGGTTGAAACAAAAAAAGAGTATCTACTATCAGATATACTTGATTACGAAGAGGGCTTATGCTATGGATGGTGCAATGGAGTAATTCAATTCATTATTCTAATTAGGAGCCTAAAGAGAACTTACATCCTTCAAACCAACGTATCCAGACTCTATGCGCGAGTTTTTCTCAAAAGCTTCAAATATATTCCATCCCCACTCTTGATAAGTCTTGTTGCCTGTTAACCGCCAAAGGTAAAACAGTGATTCTACTGTTTCTGGTCTCAAGATGTTCCACGAAGTTCCAACATTCATGTCCTGAATCATGACGGTATATTAATTAACAAATTACGCATAAATCAAACAATGCATTTGGAAAGGACAAGCAAATGACATACATTCTCAGAGTTGAAGAAATAATTCTCCCCAGCCAGTTTTGTTGGAGTTGATTGGTAAAAGTTGTAACATGTCCATGCAAGCTGCAAAATATGTCGGAAAATAGCAATAAAGGCTATAACTTTATCTCTTCAGCAAGTGAGAGAAAAAGCAGAAAGAAGATAATTCCAAAGATCATTCAAGCCATAACTATACCTCTTCAGCAAGTGAGAGAAATTTCTTTCCTTCAGAAGGATCATCATACCCAGATGCTCCTAAAGCCAACATTCCGGGAGCAAAGCATGCCAATTCATCCATCTGAATATCAGACGAGAAAGATATATGAGATTGGATGTGCCAGACAACTAAAAAAATATCATGTATCACAATAGAAACAATGAGCAGACTGGATTACCTTGTCGATCAAAGAATGTCCACTCTTCTCACAGATGTATGTGAATGACGAAGGAGTTGATTTCTTAACCAAGCTTAACAGACCATTCATCGATTTCTCCCACATATCTCTGATGCCAAGCCATAACAATACTAAATATTAGTGTTTGGCTGATAAAATTTCATAATTACAAGACCAGCAAAGAAAAAGACATAGATAGATACGAAGCAGAAAGATAATATGATAAAAGCTGGTTATATTAGCTGAGTGAACTCAATCAGCTTTCAAATGTTCCAATGTTACACTTATAATTTGATTAATAAGACATAAATGTATACTCGAGTACACTGGAGTTAACTAACCTATAGTGTTTCACCTCTGAAGTTTTGTTCCCAAACACCCAAACTTTGAGCAAATATTCGTAAAAGCTGTAAAGCAAAATATCAGCCGTCACATATCAAACCAAAGCAAAACCAGAGAGGATCAGATGAACAGCAAAATCGAAACCTGTCCCCCATGGCTCCGAATGTCGTAGTAGAGTGTGATGGAATAGCTGTACCGGGATTTATATAGATCGGAAGTAAACCATCAGCAGGGAAGTTCTTATTTAGTACTGAAATGACCTTTTCTACCTGAGATATGAGTGACAAACAGGTTAAACATTAAAGTTGCAATCTAAACATAACTGTCTCTCTGATAAGTAGAACTGTAGAAGCATATGTAATAAGTCAGACGTGCTACAAGTTAGGGAGAAATGTACCTTTTGCTGATATTTCGGGTCCCCTGTCCTCTGGGAAAGGGCAATAAACTCAAGCTGTTCAGTACCAGAATCTGCAAGAATACTGTCTCCCTAGTACAGGAAAGAAGAAAAGAAGTAAGAATCGAAAAACCACAAACATTAACAGTAAACATGAGTTTGCTAGTGCAACAATACCTACTTAATTAAAAAGCTTTACTTTCATCATGATCTCTACAACTAAAACCCTAAAAGACGCAAGCAGAATGCTAATTGTAACATGACGTGAAAAGCAGACTAGTTCGTTCCTGGTGAGTCCTGAAACATCTAAGAAAGTGATTGGAACTTAATCTCAAATATTCAGTGGGAACTCCTGTAGAAACATGTTCAGGATCCAAGTCCACAAGAGAAGAAAAACAACAGACAACAAATTCATCTTCTGTTGACTTAGCTAATGGCCACAAGGAACTATCTCTAAAAAGCTCTGTAGGCATATTCACTAAGTAAGCATCCTATGCTCAGGATTGGAAAAGATCGAAAAGGAATCTGACAGAGAGGGCATTAAAATATCTAGGACTTACCCCCGTCCATGTAGGATTGCGAGCATTTCCATGTCTCAAGTTGACAACATTATACGGTATACCCGATTGAGTGTCCCATGCAGGCAATAATCTGTCTGCAATATCTGTAGCCTTTTCAAGGAAAGTTTTATCCCCAGAAAGATCATACGCACTGAGAAGCCCTCCTACTACTCTGAAAACCAACAAAGAGAAAAGAAATAAGCCCAAGTGCTACACTACCATTCCACATATCCTGTTAACGCCACACAACCAGTAACCTAAACAGGATGACTCTTCTTAGTACAGGCAAGAAAACAACATCGTAAACCTGTTAAATGCAACCTTATGGTTGTCTCAAACATACTGGCGTCATAATCCTTGTTGAAATCTAATGAGCCTGCAACCCACCTGCAAATGAAAGACAACAGGCAAATGAAAACTGGGAAGATGAACAGGAAATCCAATTAATGGGGAAGAAAACAATACAGATAGCTCAGAAAAAAGATTCTTCATAGGAAGTTGTAGCCAGAAAACAATACAATAATTCTCTAGCATCTTAAAACAAGTTAAATGTGAGTTCATTGCACAATAGATACGTTAGAACGGTTCAATAGCCTTTCTACTTTCTTTATGTCAACTTCTTCTCTTTATGATAGAGGTTAGAACTTCAAGAAAGATGCATTTTAGGAGCATGCGACTTTCTCATCTCGATAAGACGTGATGAGCCCGTTCTTAACAAGTCACGCCAGAAAAAATCTTCCTAGAAATTCGCAGGATGGAAAAAGACTACTCACTCTTTGGCTCTCTGAAACTGCTCATCTAGGCCCATTATATAGAGTGTATCTAATGCATCTATCAAAGTTGCTCCCAGGCCACCAAAGCTGTCAACGCCATCCTTTGTCTGGGGCTGACAATGCAAAAAACAAGAAAACAATATTTAATAGCTACATAGACATATGTTTATTGCAAGCAAAGAGTGTTCTCATTTTAACTAATTATAACTAGTTATACAACACAATATCTGCAAGCCTCTGAGAACTTAAAATATAAACTGATAGCATTCAAATATGAAGATAGATTTTGATTTGTAGAATCCACTGTCCATAAAATAAACATAAACTGTACCTGGAGCTCATCTTGTCCCCAGGCATACTTTTCATACGAACTCCAAGCATGGAGCATTGCTTCTTTTACTCTCTGCATTCGCTGAGCATCAACTGGATCTACTTGGACATCCTTTAAAGTCTCCATAGATAGATCCTCAGTGACGCCTTTTACCTCTTCTAACTAGCAGAAAATATAATAAGTTCCAGATCATTATAAAACCAAATATAGAGCCTGGATCGCATAACGGCACATTACTATGGAGAATCACCATTGTGTATGAAGCAGGTGCAAAAGAACAAGTAAAACTTTTGGGTCTAATTAAAAACTAGAGGAAGACGACGAAGAAGAAGAAATAGCTTACCATCTGCTGCAACCGCAAAACTTCTTCGTGTAACTTGGAAACCTCAGACTGCAAGTCAGCATTCATTTGAAAAGACGTAAGAGTGCAATAACGGTCACAAAACATACATTCAATTTTCTTCGAACAGAAAGATAATAAATTTATCTTCTTTCTCAATGAACTATTCAAAGAAAGAGACTCCTCTGAGTCCTCTCTAGTCTATCAAACTCAATTTAGCGTCTCAAAATTGAGCTGTGAAGCTAGCTAGATGTATCTTTTAACAATTCAGATAAAAAAAAAAAAGAAAAAAAGTACCTGGTGGTCTCGACGAAGAGATTGACGATCCCAAACCAGCATGTAAACAGAAATGAAAAGAATGAAAAGCAAAGCAAGACGCCTGGGCCTTCGGAGATAAAACGCAGGATTGAAATATTTCCATATCCCATGACCAGAAACCACTTTATTCCTCGCCATCTCTCAATGATCAACAGTGATGATCCCAGATCAGATCTCAGAAGATCGTATATCCTCTCTAAATTCTACGCAATGGCAAAGTTCGGAAGAAAAAAAAGAAAAGATGAAGGAAAAATTGAAAGAAGCGAATAAAAAGGAGAAAGAAGATTGGATCAGAGTAAAGAAAGGGAAGGAATAATTTCGGACTTGTAGTATGGGTTTGGTTTGTTGATTGGTTGTGACTTCGTTTTGAATTTGGTTGATGAATGAGAGAATAAGACCAAAGAAAAATACAAAAATTTAGGACTTGTGTGAATGAATAGTCAAGTCTTCTCGGGAACATTTTGATTTTCCTAAACCACATTTTCTCGTACGCCATTATTAATATAAAACAAAAAAAAACAAAAAAAACAAAGAAAAACAAAAAAAAAACAAAAAAAAAAACTAAGGAAGAATATGAATTAGAGGTGAGCGCCACATTCTTTTTTTGTAGGAAAGTTTTACTATTAAATGGAAAGAGATACAAAACGTTTTAAAGAGGCCCAACATGAAAAGAGGCCCAATTAGAACATGAAATCGCATAATTTAGAAATAATATAGGAGAGGAAAGGTGAAACTTTAATGGATCTTGTAATAGGCCCACGATGGAGATAGAAGAGTGTCTGTACCAACCGTCACTGTACCAACGAATTGAATGATTGAATCCAGAAGATGGATCTGTTGTGCATCAGCGAGAGAAAGAGGCGA
>OVBA01003330.1:0-28595 GCA_900406435.1 Lepidium aucheri | reverse complement strand
TTGTGGTAGAGTTTGGTAGAGTTAGCGTTGCTCAACCAAAGCTCAACCAAAACTCAACCAAAGCTCAACCATAGCTCAACCAAGGTCAACCAAGGTTAACCAAAGCTCAACCAAGCTCAACCAAACCTCAACCAAAGCTCTACGAATCCTCAACCAAAGCTCAACCAAGGTCAACCAAAGCTCAACCAAGCTCCACCAAAACTCCACCAAAGCTCAGCCAAGCTCAACCAAGATCTAATAAAAGTCAATCACACCATAATTTACGGTCATAAAGCACTATCAAATAAAAACCACACTAAATTTTTGTAATTAGGAAGTAATTTTGTCAAACACTAAATAGCTCAGGTTTTGTCTGTTTGGTAGATTTTGGTGGTTTGTGGTAGAGTTTGGTAGAGTTAGCGTTGCTCAACCAAAACTCAACCAAAGCTCACTCAAAGCTCAACCAAGCTCAACCAAAGCTCTACTAAAGCTCAACCAAACCAAGGTCAACCAAAACTCAACTAAGCTCCACCAAAGCTCCACCAAAACTCCACCAAAGCTCAGCCAAGCTCAACCAAGATCTACCCAAAGTAAACCACACCATAATGCACGTTCATACAAGACTGTCAAGTAAAAACCACACTAAGTTTCTGTAATTAGGAAGTAATTTTGTCAAACGCTAAATAACTCAGGTTTTAGTCTGTTTGGTAGATTTTGGTGGATTGTGGTAGAGTTTGGTAAAGTTAGCGTTGCTCAACCAAGCTCAACCAAAGCTCAGCCAAAAGTCAACCAAGGTCAACCAAAGCTCACCAAAGCTCCACCAAGCTCAAGTAAAGCTCAACCAAGCTCAACCAAAGCTCAACCAAAGCTCAACCAAAGCTCAACCAAAGCTCGGCCAAAGATCAACCACAGCTCAACTAAAGCTCAACCAAAGCTCAACCAAGCTCAACCAAGCTCAACCAAAGCTCAACCAAAGCTCAACCAGAGCTTAACCACAACTCAACCAAACTCAACCAAAGCTCAACTAAAGCTCAACCAAAGCTCAACCAAGCTCAACCAAAGCTCAGTCAAAGCTAAGCTAAAGCTCAACCAAAGCTCAACCAAAGTTCAACCAAGCTCAACCAAAGCTCGTCCACTATGTGGTATATTTTAGCAGAGTTTTGTTTGATAGTGTGGTAGAGTTTGGTAGAGTTAACGAGCTAGTGTAGTAGAGTTTGGTAGAGTTATAGAGTAGAGTTTGGTTGAGTTATATGGTAGAGTTAGCAACACTAGTGTGGTAGAGTTTGCTAGAGTTATATGGTAGAGCTATATAGTAGAGTTTGGTAGAGTTAGCGATGCTAGTGCGGTAGAGTTTATGGTAGAGTTTGGTTGAGCTCAAACAACTGTGTAGTAGAGTTTGGTTGAGTTTTATTTGATAGTGTGGTAGAGTTCGATAGAGTTAGCGACGCTAGTGTGGTAGAGTATGATAGAGTTATATTTAAATCAACCAAAATCTACCAAATGAAAAACTAACAATCGAGACTAAACCCAGAAAATTTAAACTCTCAAATTTAGAATACAAAATTTACATTTACCAATTCATGACTTGAATATTAAGATCTCGGTTAAAAATCTCTCAACCCCTAGGAAAAACAAAATCAATATCAATATGTTAGAAACCCATTTCGATTTGGTCAAAACTATACGTTTTGGAGATCAAAATTGCAAAACATATAGTGTATTATTTTTTATTTGAAGTTTTAAATCGTGAAAATAGAGAAAGACGAAGAAAACGCCGCGAAAAGAAGAAGAAGAGGAGGAATAGGAAGAGGAGGAAGAAGAAAAAATGAAAGAAGTAGAGAAGAAGAAAAAGAAAAAGAAGAAGAAAAAGGAGAAGAAAAAAAAAGAAGAAGAAGGAGGAGGAGGAAGGATTCTTTTTTTTTTCTTTTTTTAAATAGTAATTCTGTAAATAAGTGGACAATTCATTTTTTTTTAACTTTTCTCACACCATTTTTTTGTCCAACTTTTTGGAGAGTATTTGAGTCATTTAGGTATAATTGTAAAGTAGTTGAGTAATTAGTTCAAATATTTAAGTAATTTTTTATGTAAAGTGTCACCATATTTTAAATCAAATTTTAGCAGTTATTATTGTTAATAGAACATGCTGTTCTATTAAACTAAATGTGTCTTGTGATACAACACAAAAAACAAGTCATACAAAATTATAGTCATACAAAACATAACCATAGAATAAAACCACCAAGCTGAAAATTTCTCAAACTCTTTGGAAAAGGTGGATATATTGTTGAAGTGTAAACCAGAAACTTGGATCAATATCAGGGTGATCCTTGTTTTGTTGCCGTGGATGGCAGATGAACACAGGATAAGCTTTTTAAATTTGAAAATATTTTTCCAAACTAGAGAAGTTTTGGGAAACAAATCTTTTCCACAAAAAAAAAGATAACACTATAACTAAACTAAGCATAAGGAGAACTAGTTTAGAATCAGGTCTTAAACCTAGATAGTATCCAAACAATTTTTGCCTATGACCCAAACATGTAATTTGTCCTCTAAAGTTATAAAACATAGAAAATAAGGAGAAATTTTTTTGGAAACTTGGAAATATAAGGCCCAACTAGCGCAACCTATTATCAAATTCAAACATAATTTGATCAAGTATCATGAAATGGGTCATGCCCTCAAAGACTCAATTCACAAAATTAATTAGAAAAGGAAATTTAGAGGGGTGTATTGAATCATAAATTTTAAATGATTGTGAATGATTTAGATTTTATGAAATTTCAGATGATTTTTGATGAGTCCAGAGAAGTTCTTATGATTTGTGACAAAACTTCACCTAAAACCATGAGATTTATATTTTTGTGTTTTTAACTAAGGAAATCTTCTAAATAACTCTAAAATCGCAGAGAATCACCTAAAATCGCATCTTTAATTTTTAAAATCATTAGTTCAATAACATTTGATTTTAGAAGATTTTTAGAAACTCTTGTTTGAATAACAGATGATTTACCACTTAAACTCAAATCACTCAAAATCAATGTTTCAATATATCCCCTCAAAGTAACTTGGATAACTTCTAGTCCAATAGATAGGGCTAACTATTAATAAGATCTACAAAAGCCTAGTAAGTAAAAAGCAAAAGCAGTTTTCCTAGCTATGTGAACTCTAGCAGTGACATCACCTTTGAAGGAAAGCCAGAAACCCGACGGTGAGATAAAGTCATAAATAGATTTACCAGAATCCGATACACTAATAATTTATATATTTTTTAAAAAAGTTTATATTTGCGTAGTTATTTTTGGTCTAGAAGTTATGATGATCTAGTTAATGATTCAGAGTACCGGGTTCGATTCCTCCCCACTATATTAGTAAGATTAAAAGGAATTTTAGGGTGTAGACTAGGCTATGGATCGGATCTTGTCGTTCCAATTATTGACAAAAAAAAGTTTATATTTATTTTTATTTTTATTTTATAAAATGAAAAAACAATATTTTTAAATCAAAGTTAAAGCATAAAAGTTCACTTTCTTTTATATTCTTTTGATATATATATATATATATATATATATGTTATAATCTATAAGTGATATAAATGGTGTTTGAAATGTTACTTTTTATAAATCAAAAATAATATTAGTTGATAGTTTTATACATGTGCTAAGATGCATTTTCATTGTTTTATAATTTTTTTATCAAACGTAAATATCACGTTATAAAATTTTGTAGAATACTTGTATAATTTATCTTTTTCTTTCTATTTAATAGATTATCAATTTGTTTTTTATTTAAATAGTTTTAAATATGTGGTACTCCCTCCGTTTCATTATAAGTGTCATTCTAACATTTTGCACACAAATTAAGGAAGCATATTAAAATTCTATCATACCCTTAAAAACTAATAGATTCTTGACATTCTCTTTATTTGATTGGTTAATAATAAGGTTAAATTAGACCATTTATGCTAAAAGTTATATTGGAAATATAAAGTGACACTTATTTTGAAACGAAAAAACAAATCTAAAATGACATTTATTTTGAAACGGAGGGAGTACTATTTATGAAGTGACATTGGTTTAGTAACCGTTGTTAAATCCATTAAATATATGCATCATTACACACCTAGTAATCGATCTGCCTACATTATATAGAAAGTTGGTTAAGGGGCCGGTTAGTTGTAACCTACTATGTAAAAAAAATATGGTATAGTATTGGTACTCATTATCCTATTATCTATAAATGTAAAATGTTATATATATATATTAAATTTGAAAACGAAAATTTGATAATCTATTAAATGTCGGTTTGATCAACTATCTAATTACACTACGAAGTCAGTGTCGAGTCCAATTATCAAAACATAGGTTTGAGGTAATCTCCAAAAACTACCAAGTATTTGTAATTTGAATTTTTTAGTATGTTTTTCTTTTTGGGTCCAAATTTTTTAGTATGTATTTTTAAAATATTCAGCCTACCATGGTTATTTGTCAGTTCATTCCATACAGATATAAAACATTCCCACCAAATTATTTCTTCCCAGTTATTCTTTTTAGATGTAAGTATTGTTCGGTGAAACATGTAACTTACACAGTTTTTAATTATACTTAATAACTGACTTCACGCATGAGATTTAATAAATATATTACTTAAAATTGTAGCTTTTGAAAATTTTTGTTTATAATTTCTCGATGTTATAATTAGTTTTATGTCATAGTATTTTTTTGATGTTATATGTTGAATTAAGTTAAAACATCTCTCGTTAAGATTTATACTTTGCATTATCATTGCGGGCAAAATTCGAACTCGGTTCAATGAGCAAAATATCTTTCACATAAGAAACCTAACTATTCGAACTCGGTTCAATGAGTAGAATATCTTTGACACGAGAAACCTACACATAGTTTTTTGTGCCGTTCTACTACAAAAAAAAATATAAAGCTTTTAGATATGAATGTATATGTTGAATCTTCCAATGTTTATCTATCGCCAAAATCAATTTGATAATATCTATAAAACTATGACAGTTTCTATATGTTTTTCAACAATGTATGGAGGTATTATAATTGTATTAAATTTTAAAATCCGTCATAAACTCAAATAAACTTTAATTAGTCTAATAAATTAATTAAATAAATTCAAAGAGACACTAATACGATTGAAAATTGATGTTTGAAATTTGTCAGATTTGTTTTCAAATTCTTTAATTTTTAATGATGTAGAATTGAAATTTTCGATCTATTAGAGTTCCATCCATCGAGAATTTGAAAATATTTTTCTTTTCTTCATTTTTCTAATTTTTCGAGTATTGAAAAGAAGTGAAATGTGAAATATATTCATACTAAGTACTAATGTAAATTAATTTATAATTTATTTTCAGCAACTATATAATTGTACGCCATAACATACTTATATTCAACAGTTTCGTTGATTGAATATAATTCATATTGGTACAAAAATATTAAGAAGTACTCAACCACAGACAAAAGAATTAGTCAACTCATTTCTATATCTCATTAAGCCGATCAACACATTTCTAATGTAGCATTAATATAGTTAAATTTTTCTTTTATCAATGAATATTTTGATACTATTTCTTATTTGATTGTTATACCTTTTATAATGTTACCACTGATAATTTTTGTATTCTTTTGTATTGTTGTGTCTTATCATTAATTATTAATAAAGTTTTGTAAACTTACCAATTTATTTTATTATTTAGAATAGATCTTTAATTTTTAAACGGCATTTACAAATGAAACATATTTAATGTTAGTTTATATTGGAGGTGGTAGACAGATTGAATATAGTTTTATTACACATTATCTTGTATATAAACATTACTGTTCTGTTTTCCATCTCTTACATTTTGTACATATATTACACAATTATAAAACCAACGATTGAAAAGTGTATTGGTCACCTAAAGTTCCTAAACATTATACCTATGGTTTAGTTTTCCAAAACTCGTTGTATCTTAGTCATTCCACCATTAGTTTTTCCTATGTAATTTTTAGTATTTTGAAAATTAGTCAAAATTTTTAAATATAGTATTTTGTAAATGGATGAAAAAGCGGAAAATTTTCACCTAAGTAACTTAGAAAATTTGATATGGACAACCGAAATTCACATTCTGTTTACAATTGAAATTAAATAGTTAGATGGTATTATGGTTAACAAATTTGGGGAAAAAACAAAATCAAAGAGAGTTCTTAAAAATAACACTGTTGTAAGTTATAATATTCCTTTGATGATCATTATGTTTATTTAATAGTTGCAAAGTCTCAATATAATTTCTTGCGTGTGTTAATTTTGTAATTATGTGTTTATATTTGGATCAATTAATTTAACTGTTTAAATAAAATAAATTTTGATAGATTGTGAATGAGAAGTGTATATAAAACGATAAACATTTGTTCACATTCTGCATATGTGTTAGGATTTTCATAACGAATTTTAAAGGAATTAGAAAATCTTTCTTTTGGTACATTTGAAAGTTTGATTATAGAAATACTTGTAAAATCAATTAAGATAGTGCAAATGTAAATATTGATGTGTGAAATAACTGAGATCTAAATTATTTGTGATCAGTATTATGAAAATAATATATGTTTCTCATAAAAATCAAACTAAAAAACAAAATATTTCTGTTTTATTAGAATTGATTATAATGTATTATGATTTATTGGACATGCCCACTTATAAATCTGTTGCTATTAGACAAAGATAATTAGTCAAATATGCGAAACATGATAAAGTCAAATAATGCGCTTCTTATTGCATTTTTTAAAGATTTTTCTTTAAAATGTGAAGGAAAGTCTTTTTTTTTTACACGAAGTGCAACATTGAGAATAAAGTTATATATTTTCAATGTTTATCTTTTACCTCTTTACCATAAAATAAAGAGGAATTTTAAGAAATGCTCTTTTTGACATGCCCCTTTTCAAAAAGTGCCCCCTCATGTCTATTTTTCTCTCCCAATTTCCAAAGAAAAAAGCAAGTTTTGAAAAGAGACATGCCAAAAAAGGCATTTTTAAAATTCTCCCTAAAATAAATCATAGCTCTTTTTGTTTCTTTTATAAGTGATTTTAGACATGAGACTTGATAATTAAATGTGAAGGATATTATTTTTTAAATCACGTAGTATAACATCTATACATATAAAGTTAAATCAGAGCTTTTTTCTTTTAAAAAACTATAAGTGGCTTTAGACATGAGACTTGATAATAAAATGTGAAGGAAATCATTTTTTAAATCAGTAGTACAACATCCATATATATAAAGTAAAATCTTGGTCTTTTCTAATGTCATCTCATCATCCATATTTAAATAATTTTAAATTTTACATAATAGTTTAAATTAAATTATAAGTTCATTAGATACTTTTATTAATTTAATATTTACATGAAATCATATATTACAATCTAAAAATAAATATAAAAAGTACTACCATCACCTATATTTAAATAACCTCTTAATTTTACACAATAATTTAAGATAAATTATAAGCTCATTAAATACCTTTATTAATTTATTATTTAAATGAAACCAAATGTCACAATTACCGAATAAATATGAAAACATACTTCTATTATTTTTAAATTAAAATATAAAATAACAATATTTCTCTGATACGACATTCACAAAAATAAATTAATACAAATTAGTTTTACATTTGTGATTGAATTTTATCTATTTATATTACAACAAAATTACAATTACAAAAACATAATAAATTAACCATAAAATTTAATATCATATAACAAATATAAAATTTAAAGAACTATATCTAATAATTGGTGAATTTAGAATTAAGAAATAGATATGTGATTTATTTAGAAATTTGAATTTGTACACAATAAAGAAAAATAAAAGTTAACATACTTGATTTAACATAAATAGTTGTTTTTGCATTTAAGCTCAATTAATTTAGCGAAGTTTAAAAAAAACTATTGAAACAAAATTCTTTAAAATTTGTTATATTGCTATAATCTATAATTTATAAATAGATTTGAAATGATGAAATATATGAATTTTTTTATTTAAATCTAAATTTGTAGACAATAAAGAAAGGGAGAAGTTATTTTATGTTATTTTTATGTAGAAATATAAATCATTTAACCGAATTTAAAATATATGCCATATACAAAAAATAACCAAGATCTTCAATCTATGTTATCCTATACTTTTATAACTTCAGCAATTATATTTGTATTATTAAAACATTCACCCATTGCTGAAAAAACAAAAACATTCACCCAGTACTACAATTTTGAAAAATAATACTATGAGAAAAAAAGACATTTATCTTCTCTTCATACTCTACAAAATAAATTGAGTTTTATGCAAAATTTAGCTACCTTCCATTCAATTTTTATTTTTGAATTAATCATGATAACTTATCATTTTCATCAACAATATAGTAATCAAATTTTGATATCATTATTTGATATCAAATTAGTTGAGGACTACATCAATTTGAAAAAAAATTGACATAACATTTGTGTAGTTAAAAATAAAAGAAATTTACATAGATTTTTACAAGATATATAAAAATATGTTCTATTTGACGAAATAATAATATAAATATGTGTTCAATTGTTAAACATCAAATATTTCGAAATAATAATATTGTAAATACTGTATGACTAAGATTACCAGCATTATTAACTTTCTGTTTTAATTTATAGTATGTGTTATTATTAACTTAAAAGAACCGATAATATAATTAGAATATACTAGTAGAAATCTCCTCCAAAGTTTTGGACTTCCAGATTTAAATATTTTCTTGATCAAACTCTTTATTATCAAACAAATTATCTTATCATAATGTTTTTTATCTTATTCACTTAATAATAATACATATACCCCGGAAGAACGGGTCAAAGACTAGTAGATAAACCATAATTCTTTGTAGCTACATTAGCCACCACTTTGTGACGACAACATTTGTGGCTGGCTCAGCTACAATATGCCTACAGTTTTTCCACGAGATTAGGTGTAGCTTTTGGTCGTCAGCTACAATGTTATTAGCGTAGCTTGCTGAGACTAAGCCACAGTTAATTAATATATACACAGCTTTTTTAACAAAAATGAAAAATAATTAATAATAATATAAAAGATATTTAATTTCACAAATTCAAAAGTGTATACAAAATCTAACAATATTAGTAAAACACATTTTATGTCTTAGATTAGATTATATGGTACTAAATACATAAAGAAGACGCACCTTTACGGGTTGGGGGTAGAGACTGTGTCACCAGCCTCAACCATCTAATTAAACATAAACATTCATAGTTAGTTAAATAATTATTTCACTTGAGTTTTATGATATTCATACAGCCTTACCATCTTGTATTCAGTGTTTACAAAATATACTGCGACTGCAGAATGTTTGTGTACACTTTTACCATCTGGATCTGGATCTTAAAGTCCATTTTGTTGGGTAATTCCTTACTTTGGGATACAAGTTATTTCTAATAAGAGTTAGTTATTAGGGATAATACCTAAATAAATGGAATAATATTTATGTAAATTAATCTAGAATGAATAGGGAGTTAGCCTAGTTCTATAAATAAGAGTGACTTATTCCCTAAGAGCTTTTGTGAAAGTATTTTGGTTAAGTTTTGAGCAAGTTTCTTAATCAATAAAGAAGAGCAATTTCTTTAAAAGTCTTCTGCAAATTTCGATATCAACAGGTATCAGAGCCAGGTTCAAATCCGAACAAGCAAGGAGAAACCGCACGTAGCCAAGGATGGGAGACATGATCCAACAACCACCTCGAAAGGACCCTGGAGTTCCATCGATCCAATGTCTTATGTTATCATCAACAAACTACACAGTTTGGGCGATGAGAATGAAGATTACACTTCTAGTTAGTGAAGTATGGTAAACAATTGAACCAGGATCAACGGATGTAAAGAAGAATGTCACTGCCATAGCTCTCTTGTTTCAATCTATTCCCGAAGAACTCATCTTGCAAATCAGAGATCAAGATACGGCTAAAGGGCTTTGGGATGCTGTTAAATCACGGTATCAAGGAGCTGATCGTGTGAAGGAAGCAAAGTTGCAAACCCTATTAGCGGATCTAGAAAGATTGACAATGAGTGACAATGATATAGTTGATGAATTTGCGGGAAAGATTTTCGGAATTGCAGCTAAATCGGCCTCACTTGGAGAATCCATTAGTGAAACAAGACTTGTCAAGAAATTTTTTAATGGATTACAGGTGGATAATTATATTCAGATTGTGGCTTCTCTAGAATAAGTCTTAGACCTTAAGACAACAAGGTTCGAAGAAATAATTGGGAGAATCAAGGCGTTTAAAGAAAGAATTAACTCGAAAACAAACATGTCGAAGAGCAAGAAAAACTTATGTTTTCAAACAATGGTAGAGAAGAAAGAGACCAAAAGCTATGACAAAAGGCGAAGTAAAGATCAATCCAAAGTGATATGTTGGAGGTGTGGTAAGCCAGGACATTTTGTTTCAGCTTGTCCCGATAGATCTAGAGAGAGTGAATAAGCAAATCTCAATGAGCATCAAGAGAAAGAAGAAGAAATTGAAGAAGAAGCTCTTTATGTTCATGAGATTTTGTTCGTAAATGAAGACAAAGTTTTCCCTAAAACTTATGAAGCAAGTAAAGAAGGCTCAAAAATTTGGTACCTTGACAACGGAGCAAGTAATCAAATGATGGGAAACAAATAGTTCTTCTCAAAGCTAGATGAAAACGTCAAAGGAAAAGTGAAGTTTGGAGATGGCTCATATGTCAACATAGTTTGGAAAGGGTCTATCGTGTTTGTTAGCAAAACCGGAGAGCAAAAGGTACTCAAAGACATTTATTTTATACCCGATTTGAAGCATAATATCATAAGTCTTGGACAAACAACTCAGAATAGGCGTGAAGTTAAGATGAAAGGAGACCAATTATACCTTAGAGACCCACGAGGAAGACTGCTAATTCAAGTGACAAGATCATCAAACCGGTTATACAAAACGTCACTTGAGATTAGTCATCAAAAGTGTCTTCTCGCCAAAGACGATGACATCATTCGAACTTCGCACTTACGGCTAGGGCATGTGAGTTTTAGGATGATGAATAACATGGTGAGAAAAAAGATGGTTATTGGATTACCACAAATAAGCCATGAGAAGAGTCTATGTAAAGTTTGTCTAGTTGGAAAACAAATAAAAAAATCGTTTCCAAAAAGACAAATTTTCGAGCATAAAAGGTTTTGGAGCTGATTCATGGGGACTTATGTGGTCAGATTTTACCTACAACTCCAGCAAAAAATCGATATATTTTTGTATTGATAGATGATCATTCAAGATATATGTGGCCCTTCTTATTAAAAGAGAAAATTGACGTGTTTGATCGGTCCAAAAGGTTTAAAAATAATATTGAGAAGCAAACAACTTTGATAATCAAAATTTTTCACACCGATGGAGGAGGAGAATTTACTCCCGCTGAGTTCAAATTATTTTGTGAAGAGAATGGGATCACAAGACATCTAACTACACCATATACACCTTAAAAAAATGGTGTAGTTGAGAGAAGGAATCATACTCTTATGGAGATGACAAGGAGCTTACTCAAAGAGATGAAGGTACTGAATGAATTTTGGGGAGAAATCGTACGACATTCAACCTATATTATCAATAGGCTACCAACGAAAGCTCTGAAAGGACAAACACCTTTTGAGAAATTCATAGGAAGAAAACCAAATATCGAACACTTAAGGGTTTTTGTTTGTGTTGGTTATGCAAAAATCAATGGTCAACACCTTAAGAAGCTCAATGATAGATCAAGAAGTGTGATCAATCTTGGGTCCGATTCTGGTTCCAAAGCTTATAGGCTTTATGATCCAATCACAAGAAAGGTGATTGTGAGTAGAGATGTAATCTTTGATGAAGGAAAAGCTTGGGATTGGAAAACTACCAAAGAAAACGATAGAGAACCGGGTATGTTTGATATTCATCAAGAGAATCTTGGAGGAGAAGTAAATGATGAACCAGAAGATGATCTTGATGAACATGAAGAAGGAGGAGAAGAACCAGAAGAAGCAATAGACGAAGAAGAATAAGAAAATATCAAAGATGGTGATGAAGATCAAATCAACGATCAACCTATCTCTCGGTTTGGTAGAGCAATTTCTAGACCAAGATATCTCAATGACTATTTGTTGTTAGCTGAACTTGAAAGGGAAAAGTTACTAATAACAATAGATGGAAAACCTGAAACCTATCTAGAAGCAAAATATCAACAAGAATAGATCGATGGTATGAAGGCCGAGATAGAATCAATCATCAAAAATGGTACATGGGAACTTGTTGACAAACCCGATGGAGCAAAGACTATTGGTCTAAAGTGGATCTTCAAAACCAAAAGGAATGCAGATGGATCGATAAACAAATACAAAGGCAGAGTAGTAGCCAAGGGTTATGTGCAAAAACATGGTATCGATTTCAAGGAAGTCTTTGCACCCGTCGCTAGACTCGAAACTATACGACTTCTAATAGGTCTCGCAGCTACAAACAGCTGGGAAATTCACCATCTAGATGTTAAAACAGCCTTCTTGAATGAGATTTGAGTGAGGAAGTATATGTGAGTCAATCGGAAGGTTTCATTAGCAAAGGAGGAGAAAGCAAAGTCTATAGATTACACAAAGCTTTGTACGGTTTAAGAGAAGCTCCAAGAGCATGGAATATGAAACTAGATATTGTTCTCAAAAGGATGAAGTTCAAGAGGTGCGTAAAGGAGTCCACGGTCTACATAAAGAAAGAAAAGAATGAATTTCTAATTGTAGCAATCTATGTCGATGATCTCTTCATTACCGGATCAACTCAAAGAATCATAAAGCAATTCAAGAAGGATATGTCAAAAGAGTTTGAGATGTCGGATCTAGGTAATTTGACATACTATCTTGGAATTGAGGTAATTCAAGGTAATGATGGGATAAAGATAAAGCAAGAGGGATATGCTAAAGGGATCCTCAAAGACACGAAAATGGACTCGTGTAATGCAGCTCAAGCACCAATGGAATCGAATCTAAAACTTTCTAAGGCTGAAAACAAATCTGAGATTGATGCCACGAAGTATAGAAGAACGATTGGTTGTTTGCGTTATCTAGTTCACACAAGACCGGATATAGCATATGCGGTTGGAGTATTAAGTCGATATATGCAAAGACCAAAGGAATCACATGAAAAGCACTCAAACATGTCCTAAGGTACATCAAAGGTACAACTAACTTTGGTTTACACTTTAAGAAAAATGGATCAAGGACAATCGTTGGGTATAGTGATAGTAGTCACAACATTGATCTTGATGACGGTAGAAGCATCTCTAGACATGTCTTGTATCTTAACTCATCACCGATCACTTGGATATCCAAAAACAGCCCATGGTTTCTTTATCCTCTTGTGAAGCCGAATTCATGGCTGCCACCGAAGCCGAAAATCAAGCAATATGGCTTAAGGAGCTAATGAAAGAAATCGGGGATGAAGACAAAAAGGTCAAGCTAAGGATCGACAACAAATCAGCCATTGCACTCACAAAGAACCCGGTTTTTCATGGAAGAAGTAAACACATACTTTCTAGATATCACTTTATTCCAGAGTATGTGGAGAACAACCAAATCGAAGTTGAGCATGTAGTCGGTGGAGAACAAAAGACGGATATTCTTATGAAGCCATTAGGAAGAATCAAGTTCAAAGAAATGAGAGACAAGCTAGGTGTCATCGAGATAATAGCTCCCGGAATTTAAGTCGGAATTACGGGGGTGAATGTTGGATAATTCCTTAGCTTGGGATACAAGCTATTCCTAATAAGAGTTAGTTATTAGGGATAATACCTAAATAGATGGGATATGTAAATTAAATCCTAAAAGGAATAGGGAGTTAGGCTAGTTCTATAAATAAGAGTCTTAGGGAGAGTTGTTCCCTAAGAGATTTGTGAAAGTATTTTGGTTAAGTTTTGAGTAAGTTTCGGAATCAATAAATAAGAGCAAGTTCTTTAAAAGTATTTTGCGAATTTCAATATCAGATTTGAAGTATTTATCTTCGACCTGTTCATCATTGGTACTGTCTCCCAATTATTCATCATGAAATTCCAATCATCTTGGCCTATATACGTGGGCTTTTTGTTCTCTCTTTTCTTCTTGCTGATCCGTTCCCGAATAGATGCTACTCACTCTTGCTTCCATTTTTATATACCAACTCATTGTACAATGTATATATATGTAAAGCTGAATAATATGATTAGTTATAACCTAGTCTTTCTAATCTCTTCCTATATATATTGTAATCATTCATTGTTGATCATATATGAGAATATACATTCTATATGATATCAAAGCTCACGATCTACTCCAACCCGATATGACACAAAGTTAGTCCAATTATCGACAATCCAAGTTCAAATTGGTATTATCGATCCATCCCCGAACATATCAAGATCAATGACCAAAGAACCATCATCTCGATGGGGCGTATTAGGGAATATTATTCCACATCAAAAATTGGAAGAGATCCTGACTAGCATATATAAAGTATGCGCCTCTCCACTCATTGCTAATTGGTTTTAAGATGGAAGCTCATAATCTAATATGGTATCATAGCTGGAGATTCATTAAACCTAAATGAACTTCAGCCGCCACTCTTTGAATCTCAACTCCTGCTCATCATCACCATGGTTGCATCTCTAGCTGCATTAAGTGAAACAATAACTGTTTCAGAGACTCCTATTCTTCACAAAGTGAACATGAGTAATGTCACAAAACTTACCGAGGTGAACTACCTAATGTGGGGTCGTTAGGTACATGCTCTCCTCGATAGATACGATTATGCTGGCTATGTCAACGGATCAATCAACATCCCTCCTACAACGATCACCGACAATGGTGTCACCACTCCAAATCCTATATACACGATTTGTAAACATCAAGATAAGTTAATCACAAAATTTTCAATCTCAATTCATTCTCTTTTATCCACCACAACCACTGCAAAACATATTTGGAGTACTCTCTCTGACACATATGCTAGACCTATCCATGCTCATGTCCGTCAAACCTGCGATCAACTTAAAAACTGGCACAAGGAATCAAAAATTAGTCATGGCTGTTTCCATGGCTTCCTGACTCAAATCTATCAGCTAGCTCTTCTTGGTAAACTTGTTGAGCATGAAGAACATATCGAATTCATCCTCGAAGGTCTGCCTGAAGAATTCAAGCCAATTGTAGATCAGATAGAAAGCTGTGATGTTCCACCATCTCATAGTGAGATACACGAATGCCTCCTTAATCATGAAGTCAAGCTTCAAGCAGCTGACATGTCCTCTACCTTACCCATCACGGCAAATATAGCAAGCTATCATGGCAACAAGGGACAACAACAATCTCGTGCTCAGCAATAGTAGTTATACACTCGATCTGATAACAAGGCATAACAAATGTGGCAACAACAACAGTTCAACAAACGAGACAACCACAATCACACATGTGGGTACCAAGGTCATTGCCAATTGTGTGGAATACAAGTACGCTGATGGATAAAGGTGCAACACACCATCTCATAGTTGATCTCGCAAATCTCTCACTGCACCAACCATATCTGGTGGAGAAGGGTAACCCATCGCTGATGGTACTGGCCTCTATATCTCACATACTGGTTCAAGACTTCTCTCAACTTCTACTAAACCATTCGCTCTCAATGATGTTTTATATGTGCTTATGATAACAGACTTTTTTTAACTCAGTTATGTATAACCATATTACACAGATCATTGTAGTATAATAGGTGCCAATCCAAATGAGTATGATGCTAGCAATCAGAATGTGATAGATTACTCTAATTCAAGCCAAGTAAGTAAAATGAATATATAACAACCTAAAACGAGAATTAAAATGCAAATGAAAGACTAAACAAAACAGAGCAAGGAAAATCAGAGTAATGGACGAAAAACAAAGTATGAAAATCAAATATAAAAATAGGCAATAGAGAGGTTCTTGAGGACTCATGATCATTGATCAATGCTTAGTTAGGGATTCTAGAACTTGCTTAACAACCTAATAAGGATGATCTCTAGGCAATAGATTAAAGCAATCAACATCATTCTCATGAATATTAAACACAACCCAAATGCAATCAGAGTTAACTCTCATTAGCAATCCACACTTGGTTTTGCATTAAAAACAAACAACATATTCGAGCCAATAAACACCCTAAACAATCAATTTATTGAGCTAGGAAAGATTATCTCAAGTTTTGGTTCATTTAACCATTTTGTCAAACACTTGGAATGTGGAAAAATGAAACAAATCTAATTTCAAATGGACAATAAGAAATAAGCATTAAGCACACCAAAATTGAAGAGATCTAAGCATTAACAACCTTAAGAAAGCTTGGAGAACCGTAGATCTACAAGCTTGGTTAAGGTTGTTAATGCTCAAGAACCCTAGAAGATCTACTCAGATTTTATCGCCAAGAACACAAACCTAGAAAATAAAATAAGTGCATAAATCTTAAAGAGAAAAGAAAGATTAGAAGAATGTAGAAGAAATTAAATTCACATACTCAATTGATCATAAGAACTCTTCATACAATGCTAGAGGGAGTTTTTGTGGAAGTTTAAGAACACAAGCGGCAGAAAATGTGCATAAACGTTTACGTGGGTCTAAATGGATATTTATAGCCTATTTTACAAAACCCTAAAAAGTCAAACGCGGAAAAAATAAAAAAATGGAGTCCAAAAGACAACTCGAGCTCATGCAGTCAAGTTGAGTGGTCAAGTTGTGCCATGTCTTCAGCTGCACTGAAACTGGACTTCATGTGGTCAAGTGGTCAAGTCATGTTAAGGCCGTCCCTCAACTTAAAAGTTGACATGTGAAAATGAGTTGGGCATGTTCTCTTTCTTAGCAACTACCTTTCACCAAGTCTTTCATTCCAGTCCGGTCCTTGCTAGTCCTCATGTCCAATAATGCTCCAAAATCATCCAAAAGATCTCCCCATATACCTAGAATCACTGATGTGTGTGATTTTTGATAAATTTAGAGTCTCGTTTTAGGTCATTTTGCATACACCTAGATAAAATTTCCTTGTTCTTAGAACCGTTTAGGCTTGTTTTGCACTTTTGCATTTGCATTTCGAGTTTGGAGTCCACTCAGGTAAAAAGAGCAGAAAAGGAGCTAAAATGGAGCTAAGGAGCGTTAGAGCAGCTATTGGAATACCTATGGGAGAAGCAATCAAGAAGGATCGTGTACCTCTAGGACCTCCACCTCGAAGCCCATATTTGAGAAAGACCAGGAGAACCCCAACGAAGGCCACCTTAAGGACTTCCCTCAACCAATCTATCTCGAGGGAAGACCGGTGCAGAATAAAGACTTATCCCTTTCCACATCAAGGATCATACTCGGAGCAACAACTAAGATGGAAACCATGAGGACAAAGACATGAAGTGTTCCTTGTAGTTCAAGCTTGCACAAGAACTCCGAGGTAAGATTCACAGACCGCCTGGTTGACCGACTTAGGTCAGTTTAACCATTAGGGTTATGAGAATGACCCTATAAATACCCCTCTAATGACTCTTATGTGATCATCTGCTTGTTTAGCCAAAAAACTCTCTCTTTATGCTATTTTCACTTTAAGCTTTACTCTAAGGTTTGTTTATGGATTGATGGTTGATTATGAAATGAATTAGTTGATTATTGTTTGCTTTTACTTCTTTACTTTTGCATCTTACTTTTTCTTCTTTGAATATGATATCAGAATCTACCGCACTCCTCATCCCTCTCAAAATGAGGAGCGAGTAGATCCATTTGGATCTCGAGGATGGGGAGATCGGAGGTGAAATCCCTCGCCTAGCTAGCCAATCGTTAATGCCGATCTCTTCTAGTAATGGTGTGCTTAATGCCTATCTCTTCCTTATCAGCTGAGGTCTGATTTGGGTCATGACCGGAAGCTAGCACTTACAGTAATGAAAGCCCTGATCCTCACTAGAGATGGTTCGATCCGCCAATGAAAGATCTAATATGCGGATCAGCCATTAGACAAACTTAGGCCGAGCTTTATGCATCCGGATCAGTGAGATTGCAGCGAGAGTTGAATGGATTAGCGGGTTTGGATCGAGAGCTCCTATGCGAGAGTGGGTTGATCTAACCCATTCCCTAGTCTAGAGATCGCTCAAAATAAATCCGACGAGGGGGATTGCTGAGTTCATCGCCGATCAACCACCCAATCACTTAGATCCTCCTTTCTCATTTGTTTGAAACCCTATTTCGAATAGCACACTATTTTTTAGCTAAAACAGTTCATGCTCTGATTTTATTTTGTCTTGTAGCCTATTTTGTCCTTTATGCTCATTTGTTGGTTTAGTTTATCTATGATCTAGCATTGTGACATAATATTTAGATTTGCTTGAACTAAGACGTGGTCATAGATATGTTGCTAGTAAGCCATTCTGTGTATTGCTTTGACATTTCACCCCCACTTACCTTACTCAATGATTTGATAGGAGAAACCGCTAAAACTTCATTTTTCAAATTGGCGCCATTGCTGGGGATCGAAATTTTGTTTATGACAATCTATAATCTATTCGTCTTAGGATCAAGTTTGTCTGTTTATTGTGCCAAAACACTTGTCTTTGCTCCAAAAGCTTGGATCTTTAAGGACCAAGCTCAAAAAGTATTGCAAAAGTCATTATTTCTGTGTTTGCAGGCCTCGTAGGTACTCCTCGACCTCTGAACCCCAGGATAGACCCAAATCTTTCAGCCTCAACCTCAACTCCTGTGAGTTAAGTGAAGACTCAAACTAGTTGACCAGTTGATGCAAACACGTTCGAAGGGCCCTCACAACCTTCTGCAACGCATCGACAACATCAGCTTGCTTCCTCATGAAATCAGAAAACAACGTATGAGGATGCAACAACAGCCGCCTGAAATGGACAACGTAGCACCTGGCACAACCACAGATGGAACACCATCCTTACCTGATGTAGCAGCTCCCCAGGCGCGAGCACACCCTCATGCTCGTCGCCCTCGCTACATTGGTGCGATTGATGCTCCGAGTATCCATACTCAACAAAATGGCATCCAACCGCCGGCCATTAAGAACAACTTTGAGATCAAGAGCGAACTGATCTCCATCGTGCAGAACAACAAGTTCCACGGATTACCCTCAGAGGACCTACTCGACCATCTTGACGAGTTTAAAAGACTATGCACTCTTACTCGCATCAACGGAGTGAGCGAGGATGCGCTTAAACTGCGACTCTTTCCTTTCTCTCTTGGAGATAGAGCCCACCAATGGGAAAAGAACTTACCCATGGGGACCATTACCACTTGGCTAGAATGCAAACGCCTCTTCTTCACCAAATTCTTTTCCAATTCGAGGACAGCCAAGTTGCGAAACAACATATTGCAATTTCGTACAACAAAGCACCAAGTCACGTGATGAAGCATGGGATCACTATAAGGCATATCAGTCCCAATGCCCACACCACGAATTCTCGGAAGACACTATCCTCAGCAACTTCTACCGAAGAGTCCATCCGAGGATCCACATGCTTCTTGATACCAAGCAAGTCACACTAATTTTCTACAACAACAGATTGAGGAGGGAAGAGCACTTATAGAGAACCTCGCTTTAACTGATGGTCAATATGGCGAGGAGTACGATCAAGCTGTACGTGGTACCTTTGAATCTGATACATCCGCACACAAGGAATTGAAGCAACTACACGAGAAATTAGACAAGCTGCTTATGGTCCATACAAAGCAATTGAATCTCGAAGAAGAGGAATAGATACAAGAAGTGGAGGATGAAAAAGTTGAGGAAATTTGCTTTGTTTAAAATCAAGGAGGATCCAAGCCTTGGGTTAACTACAAACAAAACCCAAACTTGATGTATAGAAGCACAAATGTAGCAAACCCACAAGATAAGGTCTATCCACCAAAGAAACGTGCATGGATTCCAAAAGAGCAATGGAAACAGAGTCTAAAACCTGTACAAGCGGCCACACAACCTCAACCCACACAAGAGAATTCACCGGAAGTAATGAACATGCTTCAACAAAAACTTCAATGCCAAACGGCTCAACAAACAGAAATCAACAAGACGTTTAGCGAGGTACATAATCGCATTAACAGTACTTATAATGACCTCAACTGCAAGTTTGAGACACTCAATGCAAGGCTGAAGTATGTGGAGAACAATCAAGCTTCATCATCGACCAAAACTAGCGGCCAACTTCTAGGGAAAGCGGTCCAAAAACCCAAGGAATACACGGCTCAATCCATCACACTTCGCAGTGGGAAAGTGCTCCCACAAGTGGCAAAAACAAAGGAGAACGCCGAGGAATCGTTATTCAAGATGGGGAGGCAGAAGAAATCAAGGAAACAGCCGAACATGAACAACTCGAGGATATACCTTGCAGGCCTGTGCTGCAAGGAGAGGTTGATGAAAATCTGATTACTGAAAAAGTTGCCAATCCTACACAACTCAAGGAGACCTCTCGCATGCCTGTGCTGCAAGGAGAAGAGTTCGACAGTCCCAAGCAGAACACAAAGGAAAGAATTGCACCTGTGGTTGCTACCAAAGTTAAGGCACCATTCCTTTCAAGATTGAATAAGAATCAAGATGAGAAGCATAAAGTTCTCTTTGACAAGCAAATGAGTAGTATTGAGTTAAAGATACATATATTGGACGCTTTTGCCTTGATTCCATAATATAAAAAGTTTTTGAAAGATACTCTAAAGGAATGGGAGGAAGAGTGCATGGCCATTGGGACTCAACCAGTTAGATCAATTTTGATACCAATTCTGCCGCATCAATGGAAGAGACTCATCGCGAAAAAAATTAGATGACCCGGAGACCTTTACACTTCCATGTGTTGTGGGTCATTTGACATTCATCAATTTCCTGTGCGATCTTTGGCATCTATTAGTCTTATTCCACTAATCACTGCTCAGAAATTGGGGTATTCAATGTTCAAGGACTGCAAGATATCATTTCTCTTCGCAGATAGAACCACCAAACGACCAAGGGGACTGCTCGAGGATGTTCCTATGAATGTTGGTAATGTTCTTGTCCCAACAGATTTTGTTGTTTTGGAAATAGACGAAGAACCTACAGATCCATTGCTATTGGGTAGACCATTCTTGGCATCAGTTGGAGCATTGATCGATGTGAGGAACATGACTATTGAATTGAAGGTTGGAGACGGTATTGGAATGATGTTTGACCTCAAAGAAAGAGCAAGGAAACCAACCATAAATGGGCAGTTTTTTGAAATCAAAAGAACCATTGAGGAAATGCCCGAGGAGGTCACCAAGGGAGCTTTGGTTCCCCTCACAAACCTATACTAGAGATAGTATGGAGAATCAAGCTTGTGACTCTAAACAAGCCCACTTGGGAGGGAATCCCATGTATATTTTTTACCTTTAAAAACTCGTTATAATTTTGTTTAAAGTTGTTTTAGTTCTTATTTGTTTTGGAGAACATTTCTTTTTATCATTGTTATTATGGGTATTTGGAATCCCTATCTGCGTCACAGATATGAAAGGACCAAGAACATTAATATGGCAGAAATCTTGGCAAACAAGAGGGAATGATACCCCCAATAAGCCAAGAACCAGCCTGCCTCGTATATAACCCTCAAAGGCAAGGAGACGAGGAATGAGATGTATTTGGCGAAGGACTAGTATCCCCTAGGGCATAACGCCGAGGAAGGTGTGCGAATAGTATTCACATTGCCTTGAACACCACTCATGAACCTACTTGCACAACCTGAATATACTAATGTACAATGTTTTAGCCAAATAAGTCTTATTACCTTTAAATCACACTCCTTGTTCACTGAATTCTTGGATTTGAACTAAATTGTGTTGATGCCTCATACTAAGCCGTTCTTGATATTGTGACTAATCATTCGTGTTTCTAGATATTGTCACAATCCGGGAATTGATCAAGGTTCGGAACAGTCACTGAACAGAATGGCAAGAGAGGTTCAAGCTTGGTTTTTCTGAATAAGTATTCAAGCCTCGGATCCAAATGCGAGGATAAGATGTGAGGTACCAGGCTGTCGGTTACGAAGGAGCAGTGGGTTATCTTGATTCCAGCTCAACAAGTCGGGCCCACAAGCTAAGAAAATTAGCTAAAGTTAAGGGATGGTCAAATCTGAGTCAAAGAGATCGGACAGTTAAGATCGCCCAAGATTTCAAAATTTGAAATCAAGAGCTGAGATTTTGTCAGCTCTGAGGACTGAGGTGACATTGGGAGCCAAAATTATTTCCTCCGTCCTTATTTGTCTCCAAAAAACCCTACAAGACTCCCCTTTAAATTCTAATCCTCTCACCGCAAAATCCTCATTCACTCTCAAGCTCTCTAAACGGAAACACTCTTTCTTTGCACCGGAAATTTGATTGGAGAAGAAAAAAACAAGGATTCTGGTTCGAGGAAATATAACGAGTAGTGAATGGACGGTGGAGAGTTCAATCTTCGGACAAAAGCTTGCCCGCCTCCATAGTTAATATTGTAGAGAGTTCAGGTTTTTGGACGCAAGAAGCCCTTTTTCGAATTCCAAACATGTCTTCATGAGATAAGAGGAAGAACAAGGAGTTCCGCAACAAATTCATGCAAGATGTGCGGAGGAGTGGAAGGATAGAGATGGAGGTGGGATTAATAGACTCACCGCCGAATAGGTCAGAAAGAGATCGTGAAGCTCAAACTTACCGTTTTGTTGTGCAGTCAGACGACAAGGACGAGATGGTTGGCCAGAAGATAAAGGAAGTACCAGTCAAAAAAACGGCAAGGAAGTCAGTTGGAGAACCTATTGACTAGAGGTTTGTGCAACCTCAGTGCGGAGAGGGGACTTCTGTGCAAGACAAGGGAAGCAGATTTTCTTGCCGTCTACAAGCGAGGACAGTGACTCTGACAGCAGCGATGATGGGCAGGCCTAGCCCACGGATGGCGAGTATGAGTGCGAGGAACCGAGGAGAACAAGAGCTGCAGCTAGCAGGAGATCAGGAGAGAAGACACACCGAATATAGAGAAACCATAGAAGCGTTGAAGCGCAGTGGTTACTTGGAAGAAGAGGTGAAGGTAGCCTATGAGGAGAAACAAGCTCAGAAACGAGGGACAGCCGCGAGGAAGGCTAATAATTCTGACCAAGCGTGCAACGCCCTTAGGATGATGGGTATCAAGGGGACGTATTATCCACACATCGGGACCATGAATAGACTGAGCATTACCAAGGATGTGGAAAGTATCTTCAACTCGCTGGGGATTATGACTTAAATGTACATTGTGGCGAGCTCTTATATCAAGGAGACCTTGCAATTTTTGGCAACCGTGGATCTCTGAGTGTATTCAAACAAGGTACCCGACCTGATGGAGAGGAACGAAGCTGGTTACATAACATTCACGGTCTATGACAAGCTCTACACCGTGACGTTAAAGCAAATGGATGTAATCTTTTGCTTTTGATTCGGAGACTCAGAGTACCCAGATATAGAGGAAGAGGAGATCGCTAGGTCTAGAACATGCTGTCAGTTTGCAGGAAATATGACTCATCGAGAAGCAAGGGGAACTGGATTAGAAACCCCGCCATTAACTATGCAAGCAGAGCCATTGCCAACGTACTTTTCGCTAGACCTTCAACCTTGCCATTCAACCTACGGGAGATGCAGATGCTAGATATGACGATAAAGGAAATAGTGGGAGCTACTCCAAGCGGTATTCAAATCGAAGGGGAGGAAGGAATCTCTGGTATGTTGTTTATCTTGGCTAAGCATTTTATAACCTACCGCAAGGGGGCAATGACACAAGCCGGAAGAGGAACCGGGAAGGCCAAGCACATCTACATTAGTGGATTGGTAAGGCGGATTTTGGAAGCTTCCAGAGTACCGTTGCACATGGACAGTAGGAATTGGGTTGAGCCACAATTCATGGACCTGAAGTACCTCCAAGGAGCAAGCGTCTTTGCTAAAAGCGAGTTTGATGGTCAAGCCATGTATAAGTTCGACCACCTGGAGGAGGGCAACGCTAGAATCACTCTCCCTTGCCCTAAATATACCTTGCTTGACGTAAGAGAGAACGTGACTTTAATTCCACCCCTCGCATCTCTCCTCGGTGAAGCATCACGAGGACATCAAGCTCAACAAGCTGAAGAGGATGTGAATGAAGACGAGGTCGATCCAGAATCCTACCTGTTTAAAGAATTCCAGGAGAAGAACCAAGGTACCATAACCAAAGAAGCCCACAAACACATCGTGAAGCTTCAAAAGTTGGGAAAATGGTTGCTCAAGAAAGTCAAGGGCTTTGCAAAATAAAAGGAAGAGTGGCACAGTGAGCGTTCAGAGCTCTAGAAAGCAATTGATGGGCTGTAGTCATCAGTTAGCAGGAATTCATCACAGCCTCGCACACATGATTCACCACCACCCACAAGGAGACACTCAACCTCAGCAGCCACCAGCTCCCGCGAAGCACGCCAGTCAGTTGACAACACGTTGGTCTACAAGAGAAGGGGAAAGAAGAGGCACATGCACCATAGCAGTACTCAAGCCGATACAGGACAGACCTCCCAAAACCATTATACATACAATTATCTTTTTTTATAATTTTCGCCTTTTGTTTGTCAAGACAACTCTCTTAGACTTTTATGCACACAAGGGACTGTGTGATACAAGTTTGGGGGAGGGGTCTAGAGTATTCTCACATTGTTCTTGTGTTTTTATTTTCCGTTTTGCATGGATTCACTTAGGTTGTAAAAATCAGTTTATATTTTTCTTTGTTGCATTTCATAGCATATAAGGCATAGAAAAAACCAAAAAAAAATTGAAAAATCTTGAAAATTAAATCTGAAAAAAAAATAGAGTGTTCATGTAGTTGCATCCATTTAGCTTTGAACATAGGTTGCACTCACATAGGATTCATGCATCCGTACTTGTTATATGGGGTTTATCTTGATGATGGGCAAACCTTGTTAAGTTAGCTAGTAACCATTGTGAATGCTCTTTATTGGTAATTGGCCATTTTGGAAAGTTTTTGGGCAGATCATTCACCTTAGTGAACTTTGCTTATGTTGTGTCTTGAAAACGCCTTGTTTGATTCCTTTTAAAATTGAATTTGAATTGCCGATTTAGGGCCTAGAGATGCATCAAATACATTCCTTCTTTATGTTAACATGATCCATAGTATGTATGTGGTAAAACCCTCTCAAGTTAAGTGGAAAAACGATAAATGAAAACCTGCCCGCCAAAAAACAAGTAAATGGTAAAGGTGAAGTGGATGGAAGGATGCTCAAACCCATAGGCTTTCATGATCATGTATATCCGCTGCGTACTCCATATGTGGGTTGGCGAAGCAACTTGGAAGGAGGAGTAAACTCGTAGCCTTTCATGTTTGTGTAAGCCAACTTTCGAAAAGCGAAAAAGGCATATATAAAAAAGAAAAGAAAAAGAAAGAAAAGAGTAAAAAAGTTGGCATAAAAAGTGTGGATGAGAGGGAACCACTTGATTGAAAAGAATGATCATGCTAAGCTTAGGGAAGTTGAACTATGTACTCGTTGATCTGTAGTCCCTTTTGAGGACCGCACCTAAAAGAAATAAGGAACTGGACTCGAACCTTTAGACACCGGCTTAGGTATTAGGAATTTATAGGCTGGAAGCTATTCTTGAGGATGATTACATTACGGTTTTCAAAATGATAGAGCTCACATGTAGATTACGGCCCTAGCTTACACAAGTTACTCGTTGGATGAGATGTGCCCATTTTGTGTGCAGTTTTTCCATCTTAGGTCATTGCACTTGCTTGAGGCCAAGTAAGATCTAAGTTTGGGGGAGCTGATGTGTGTGATATTTGATGTTTTTATAGTCTTATTTTAGGTCATTTTGCATTCACCTAGATAGATTTTCCTTGTACTTTAAACCGTTTAGGTTTGTTTTGCACTTTTGCATTTGCGTTTGGAGTTGGAAGTCCACTCATGTAAAAAGAGCAGAAAATGAGCTATAATGGAGCTAATGAGCATTGGAGCAGCTGTTGGAATTCCTAAGGGAGCAGCAATCAAGAAGGATCGTGTACCCCTCGGAACTCCACCTCGAAGCCCGTATGCGAGGAAGATCGGAAGAACCCCAACGAAGGCCACCTCAAGGACTTGCCTCTACCAACCTATCTCGAGGGAAGATCAGTGCAGAATAAAGACTTATCCCTTTCCACATCAAGGATCAGACTCGGAGCAACAACTCAGACGGAAACCATGAGGACAAAGACATGAAGCGTTCCTCGTAGTTCAAGCTCGCGCAAGAACTCCAAGGAAAGCTTCACAGACCGCCTAGTTGAATGATTTGGGTCGGTTTGACCATTAGGGTTATGAGAATGACCCTATAAATACCCCTATAATGACTCTTATGTGATCATCTGCTTGTTTAGCCAAAAAAACTCTCTCTTTATGTTATTTTCACTTTAAGCTTTACTCTAAGGTTTGTTTATGAATTGATGGCTGATTATGGAATGAATTAGTTGATTGTTGTTTGCTTTTACTTCTTTACTTTGCATTTTAGATTTTTATCTTTGAATATGCTATCGGAATCTATCCCATTACTCATCCCTCTCAAAATGAGGAGTGAGTAGATCCATTTGAATCTCGAGGTCGGGAAGATCGGAGGTGAAATCGATGATTCCCTCGCCTAGCTAGCTGATTATTAACACTGATCTCTTCTAGTAAGGCTGTGCTTAAAGCCTATATCTTCTTGATCAGCTGAGATCTGGTTCGGGTCATGACTAAAAGCTAGCGCTTACAGAGATGAAAGACCCAATCCTTACTAGAGATGGTTCTATCCACTGAAGAGATATCTAATATGCGGATCGGCAATTAGACAACTTAGGCCAAGCTTTATGCATCTGGATCGGTGAGATCGCGACGATAGCTGAATGGATCAGCTAGTTTGGGTCGAGATCTCCTCCGCGAGAGCAGGTTGATCTAACCTATTTCCTAGTCTAGAGATTGCTCAAAAGAAATCCGGCGACGGAGATCGCCGAGTTCATTGCTGATCAACCACCCAATCCTTTAGATCCTCCTTTCTTATTTGTTTGAAACCCTATTTCGAATAGCACACTGTTTTATAGCTAATTCTCTGTTTCACTGTTCATTCTCTGATTTTATTTTGTCTTGTAGCTTATTTTGTCCTTTATGCTCATTTGTTGGTTTAGTTTATCTATGATCTAGCATTGTGACAGAATGTTTAGATTTGCTTGAACTAGGACGTGGTCATTGATAGGTTGCTAGTAAGCCATATGAGTACTGGTTCGACATTTTACCCTCACTTACCTCACTCAATGATTTGATAGGAGAAACCACTAAAATTTCTTTTATCAATCACTCCACATGCAATATGTATGCAATTCAAATGCAAATTATGCAATATGATCCTAAAAGAACTCTAATATGATGGAAATGCTATGGATATGTATGCAAAATTTCCTAAATAAGGCTCATATAAAATGCTAAAGTGCAGACATATCAACTCCCCTATACTTAGTCTTTGCTTGCCCTCAAGGAAAATGCATAGTGCTAATAAAGAAGAGAGGTTGCAAACACAATGTCTTACTACAAACAAACAATTGATCAGACCGAAAACCATAACCCACATGTGAACCCATGTAACCTTGGAAATGCCACAATATACTTGCATCTAAGATTAGCATCCAATCCTAAGATCCTTAGTACCTAAGCTAGCCTTTAAGAACACAGTTTTGAACCCTTACTTCTAGAGGTGAATGCCTCAAGATGGATTATTGATCAATGAACATATGATTCAACTTTCTTGAACTTAACATGACTTATTCGATTAAGCACATTTATCTTTTCTTGTTTTGGTTCAGTCCACAAGCTCATATTATTAGGATCAACAATCTATCAGAGGTCTGCTTCACGTCCCTTTTAAAGATCTGGAAACGTGAGAGGGTTGCTTCATGTCCTGTTCTCAACTTTCTAAGTGAAACATAAAAATGTACGAGTTTACGCACATTCCACGTTCACTTTAGGGATCATTGAATGAGTGCAGTTGGTAAGAAGTCACATTTAGTTCCTGTCAAGTTAAACTAAAGGAAGAAAAGTGTTCAGTGCATCCCAAGGCCCTAATTCAGCGGTTTAAGTTCAATTACAATGAGACAAATCAGGTCATTGCGAGTCACAACACAAGCAGAGGTTTCCTAGGCGAACAATTTACCCATCAGATTTCTAAAGAGAGAGACCACTAGTCCACTGATGAGTGTGATTTTTAATGATTTTAGAGTACTATTTTAGGTTGTTTTTGTGTCCATCTAGCTACTTTTCCTTGCATTTTGGTCCATTTAGGTTAGTTTTGCACTTTTTGCATTTGCATTTGGAGTTTTGGATTTTTCCTAGGTAATGGAGCAAAAAGGAGCATAAAATGGAGCTAAAGTGTCGGAACAAGTTGCTCGGGAAAAGAAGTCACCAAACACTCGGATCGCTGGCTCGCGCTTCGCTGGCGAGGATCGCTTGGTTCGCTGACAAAAGGAAAACCTCGGTCACCTGCCTCGATCTATCCATCATGAGGGAAGCTCAACCTAAACGACTCGGATTATCCACTCGGCATTAACCAGC